>JAJONR010000142.1:0-22340 GCA_029582245.1 Solanum etuberosum
GAAAGCCTCAACGGATTTCTTAAGCACCGTTTCTTTCAATTCTACCAAAATTGGATCAAGACCTTGCTTGGCTTTCACATCCGCCACAAAAGACGATTCGAAACCATTGTGAACCATAACACCACCCTTGGTGGAGTCCACCAATTGAACACCTAATCGAGCCAATCTATGAACATCTCGAACCAACTCTTTCTTTTCTTCTTCAATATGAGAAACACTACCCATAGATAATCGACTAAGAGCATCCGCTACCACATTAGCTTTACCAGGGTGATAAAGAACACTCATGTCATAATCTTTTAATAATTCAAGCAACCTTCTTTGGCGAAGATTCAAATCTTTTTGATTGAACACATATTGCAATCTCTTGTGGTCGGTAAACACATCTACATGAACTCCATACAACTAATGCCTCCAAATTTTTAAGGCAAAAACAACCGCCGCTAGTTCAAGGTCATGGGTAGGATAATTCTTTTCATGAACTTTAAGTTTCCTTGAGGCATAGGCTATCACATTCCCATTTTGCATAAGCACACACCCTAACCCAATTCTTGAAGCATCACAATAAACCACTAAACCATCCGTCCCTTCCGGTAAGGTCAACACCGATGCGGAAGTAAGTCTATCTTTGAATTCTTAGAAACTCTTTTTACACCCTTCGGTCCATATGAACTTAGCCTTCTTTTGAGTCAAAGCCAAGAAAGGAGAGGCAATTGAGGAAAGTCCCTCAACAAACCTTCTATAGTAACCGGCTAAACCCAAGAAACTTCTAATATTTGAAGGAGTTAGAGGTCTAGGCCAACTCTTGACCGCATCTGTCTTCTTAGGATCTACCTCAATACGCTTACTTGAGACAATATGACCAAGGAAAGCTAGGGACCTTAGCCACATTTGCTCAACTTTGCAAAAAGTTGTTGGTCCTTAAGAATTGGCAACACGATCCTCAAATGATCAATATGCTCATCCTCACTCCTGGAGTAGATCAAAGTATCATCAATGAACACAATCATAAACATGTCAAGGTATTGTCTGAACACCCTATTCATCAAATCCATGAACGCCGCCGGAGCATCAGTAAACCCAAACGACATTAAAAAAACTCATAATGACCATACCGAGTTCAAAAAGCCATCTTCGGAATGTCATCTTCTCTCACCATCAATTGGTGATAACCCGATCGAAGATCAATCTTAAGAGAAATAACTTGCCCCTTAAAGTTGGTCAAATAAATCATCTATCCTTGGAAGAGGATACTTATTCTTAATAGTCACCTTGTTCAACTGAAGATAGTCAATACGCATACGAAGAGAACCATCCTTCTTTCTAACAAACAAAACTGGAGCACCCCATGGAGAGATACTCGGTCGGATAAAACCCTTATCCAACAGATCTTTCAATTGTTCTTTCAACTCCTTAAGTTATGCCAGAGCCATAAGATAAGGAGGAATATAAATATGTTGCGTATCTGGGAGAAGGTCAATACCGAAGTCTATTTCCCGCTCGGGAGGAATACCGGGTAAGTTATCTGGAAACACTCCAGGAAACTCATTTACAACGGGGACCGACTCAAGAAAAGGAGTTTTGGAATCTACATCCCTCACCCTAACTAGATGGTAAATGTAAACCTTGGAAATCATCTTTCTAGCTTTAAGACAAGAGACAAATTGACCCTTAGGCATAGAATTCCCCCCCTTACACTCTAGGACAGGCTCATTTGGAAACTAAAACTTGACTACATGAGTTCTACAATCAATAGAAGCATAACATGAGTGCAGCCGATCCATACCCAAGATAACATCAAAATCTAACATATCAGGATCTACCAAGTCAACAAGAGTTACTATATGGGACAAGGAAACGAGACACTTTCTATAGACCCTCTTAACCACAATAGAATCACCAACAGGAGTAGAGACAAAAAAAGGTTCTAACAACACATCAGGGAGCACATCAAACCTCAAAGCCACATATGGCGTCACAAAAGACAAAGTAGCTCTGGGATTAAGTAAAGCATATACATCTAGTTGAAAAACTTTCAACGTACCGGTAACCACATCGGGAGAACTCTCTCTCTGCCCACAAGTCTGAAGTGCATAGAAATGGTTTTGCTTAGGAGCATTAGAATCCGAACCACTAGGAGGAGCTTGCTTTCCCTCTCTTCCTTTAGCCGTAAGCATCCTACAATCCCTCATATTGTGACCACTTTTATCACAACCATAACAGCCATCCGTGCCGGCTAGGCACTTACCATCGTGCTTCCTTCCACACTTAGTACAAGTAGACCTAGAAAATGAAGATCCACTACCATTACCTCCTTGAGGCTTAGGGTTAGACACCCTATCTTGGTTGAACTTTGGAGGAGCATTAGAGGAATCTCGCCCAAAAATTTTTTGTCGGAATCTAGGATGACCTTATCCATCGGACCTTGCATGAGAGAAATTTCCATTACCGGTTTTAGCCCTCTTTACCTCTCTATACTTTTCCTTAAGCTTTCCCTCCTCAATTTGTTGTGCATGCACCATGAGACGAGAGATGTCCATGTCATGAATGAGTATGGTTGTTCGACACTCTTTAACTACCATTTCGAACACACCCGAAATGAAATTACTCATTCTAGCCCTTGAATCCGCAACCATTGTTGGAGCATATGTCGACAATTGAGTGAACTTTAGAGCATACTCCCTCACACTCAAACTCCCTTGTGGGAGGTTAATGAACTCAAGCACCTTGGCTTCCCTCATCTCATGGGGAAAGAGCCTATCAAGAAAAACGGCGTTAAGCTTCTCCCAATCAAGAGGACCCGCATCTTCCGGTCTACCTTCTTTCCATTGATTATACCATATCTGAGCCACTCCTTTTAGTTGATAAGTGGCTAACTCTACTTTTCCACCGACGTAACTCCCATGATCATCAAAACGTTATAGACCTCATCAATAAACTCTTGAGGATCTTTCTCAACCTTAGAACCATGAAACTCCGGAGGATTCATCCTTGTGAAGTCCATCACTCTTGAAGCCGTCGTACCCACATTTGGGTTTACAGGAACCGCAACCTCCCTTTTGGCTTGGGCCCTCACCGCTTGAGCCAACACTTGAAAAGCAGCACTAAACTCCGCATTCAACACTTGATCGGCCAAAAGATTGACCGGAACTTCAGGAGCTTAGGGAGGAGCTTCTTGTTCCTTATTCTCCCTCACATTATTTCTAGCATAAGCTCTTCGGGTAGCCATATCCTGAAGAAAATAAGATAAGAATTAGGAGAGAGACTTTATAGAGTTAAAATCTATCGCACGACTTAAGAGTAATGAAAGAAGTGGAGTTTCCTACTCATCTTGTAGCCTCTCATTCATAAATGTGGCGCGCTTCACACTCATGAATAAGAATCTACTAGACGTGGCTTATGAGACATCCTAGGACCATTCTAAACCTTGTGTTCTGATTACCAAGTTTGTCACGACCCAGGGTACCCCCTAGATGTAACATGGCGTATAGAACCCCGAAGGAATCCATACAAGCCACTTAGTCCTTATAACATAATAAATAAAATAATAAGAGTAAAACAATAGTCCAAGTCCAAAACATTTTATAAACGAAAAGTGGAAGTCTAAACATTTTGTCTCATCATAGCCATCTAATACAATGGAATGAAATTGAGCCTAGCCCATACATCATGTCCAAAAGAGAAATACGTAAAAGAAAGTGAAATAATAAACTCCGTCCTCGAAGCATGAGGACTCACCAAAGCTCGGAAATCTCAAACTCAACTACTAGCCATGAGACTCAGAAACGTGTTTGTCGAACCCTACATTTGGGAAAAATGTAGCCAAGAGTATGCATTAGTACAAAATAATGTACCAAGTATGATAACCATGCATAAAACATTTAAAACATGCTAAAAGGGACATTTCATTTCATGACATGCAATTGACCAAGCTAAACATAATATAAAAGAGTTATAAAATATAAGTCATAAAATCATAGTCAATGCAAGATAAATTCATCTATAAAACCTTTGAACTCATATGCGATACTTCTTGAGGTAACCTTAGTTCATTATTACTTATGGGGAATTAGCCTTAACCGACTTAAAGACCATGTGAGCTATAACATGATCTCCCGGTGTCCCCCACACCGAAAAGGGTTGTCCTACTTCCTAAGGTAGAACCATAAACTTCTAGCTTCAGTGGATCCATTAGATAATTAACCTATAGGGGAACATAGATTATGGAATAAGTAGATTGCTGCTAGAAACCTGGCCTCTACTACGGGGGAGCTTCTATCTCATGAGATTGCTTCTAGAAACCCGGCCTCTACTACGGGAGATCTTTCATACCATCATCAATATCCACTCGGTGCTAAGAATAAATCCCACGGAATATTTATTTCTTACTTGACCTCTTTTTTCATGGAAAGGTGCCCTTGGATAACCATTTCCAGCTAGTTCATTAGGATAGCTCTTACATTTTAATTCATTTAGGTGAGAAAGCCTTTCAACCTAAGAATCCTTTCTATGTGAGAAAACCTTTCACATCATGTTAGTTATGTGTTTATGAGAATGTCCTTTCAAAAATACAACAACAACAACATCATTGGTACTTTACTCTCAAAGCACCCTTAAAACATTTGATTAGATTTCATAAGAAAATGTATAAGTCGATATTTTACCTCTTGAGGTTCAAAACCCACTTTCAATCATCAATGCTTAGAAAACATGGGTTAGATATGAATTTCATTATAAATACATGTAAAGCTTGCATTACATGCTTAATTTCATAAAACACTTGCTTTATACTCAAAATCTCTTATCATATGATTCATAACTTGAAAATATGGGAGATTACATGGGTTCATGGGAAATCATCATAAAATCATCATGTATAATCATTTCATGCATAAGAGATCATAATTCAATCATATAAATGAATAATCAAAAGAACCCATGGTAATTGAAGAAAACCCTTACTCAATTGGGGAATTCAACCTTTAGAAATAGAGAATTTGGGAAATCCATTGATGGAAGGAACCCATGGATAAAAACTATCATTCCTTGAATCCAAAAGCTAGCCTTCAATGGAGGAATTGAACCCTTGACTTGAAACCCTAAGATGAATCTTCTTCTTCTTCAAGTTTCTAGAGAGAGAAATATTTGGAGTGTTCTTCTTTTGTGAATTTTGAAGAATGAATTAAATGGGCTAATTTGTGGGTTGGAAAATACTTATATAGGGGTCCTTAACATAGGCAAAATGACATAGTATAGAAACTAATTAATTAAGAAAAGACCCAACTACCCCTGAAAAATAACTGACAACTGCCACCGATGGACCCAGTCGATGGACCGTGGTCTGACCTACGGTCCGTCCTGGTGGACCGTCAATGGTGGTCAGAGACTATGATTTTAGGTCTCGAACCACGGACCCTAACCACGGACCATGGTCTGGCCTACGATCTATAGATCAGGCCGTGGTCCAGAGCCCTCAGACCATTTTCTAGGAAGCCCAACCACAGACCACACCTACGGTCCGTGGTCCCTTCCACACGCCGTGGGTGGCTGACGCGGGTTGCACCTGCAATTTTCTGGAATTTGGTTTTTGGCCCTTTTCCGGATACAGGGTGTTACAACAACAATCGAAAACTATCTCAAATGCTTGTCAAGACTTCTTTTTTCGAATATTTATGCAAACACTTCACATAAGACACATGTCCAAACTTCGATAGATTTCTAATAAAAATACATCCCCAGATTCATCATAAGTATTTACATAGCATAATTTATTTTCTATCAGAGTTAAGACACCATATCTCCTAGGTGGATAGGCACATGTAGAAATTTTGTGATCTCATTTTTCACATTGAATAATAGCACATTATTTGATGTTGTATTCAAGTAAGTCACCCCATTCATATAAAATTTCTCACCAATAACAATTGTATATACTAACTCAAAATAGTCTAAGAAAGAGCACCTCCAAAAATTTGATTGATATGAATAAATCTCAAAAAATACAACTAGATGATCAAGAGGAGGGAATGCAACGATAATGTGATAATATAATTAAATATTAATATGAGGATCAAATGCAAAAACACGTGTTGGATCAAATACATGATTATTGATGAGGATGGATAAGTTTTCAATCTTCAAGTTACAGAATTATAAACACAATAATTATCTCACTCCCCTCTCACAACAAAGGAGTAACCTACTACTAGAACATATAACTTTGATGCTTTCATACTACAAAAATATTTTCTAATATTTATCATCCTACTATTTCTTCAGTCTTAGTAAATATTTGTGTTATTTCAATGTAATTTGTTGAAAACAAAACAAAAAATGAAAAAATTAAACCTGCAATTGTAGCTATGGTTGACAAATTTTAAAAATATTTTTTCTTATTCCTCAAATTTATTTAATTGTGATTTTGTTTAGCCCTTAATATAAATTACGAGGTGCACAAGCACTTTTTGGTAAAATTTAGGGAACTTTAGAAATTTTAACGAAAAAATAACTTCGTAAGTCTAGCATAAAAGTGCAAGCCAAAGAGTTGAATTATAAATATAGATTTATGGAAAATAATGAAGGACATGCTTCCTAAAGTTCTAATGCTAAAAACAGTGATAGTATTGATAATTTTATGAAAGGTTTTCTTCGTCATGATTCTTCTAACAATGATGATTGTGAAGAATATCTTAATCAGGAATTGGTATCTGTTATAGACAAGCATGACAACTTACAAATATTAGAATGGTGGATAAAGCATGGCAGGGCAACACAAGTTCTTCTCTTTGGTAGAGATCGATACAAAATATTCCTACCATATTATAGTGGGTTGGGTTTTCTTTCTTAATGAATCTTTGTTAGTTTCTCTACTCCCAGACTTATACTAGAAGAGCTTATTAAATTCTAGAGATACACCTATATAAATGAAATATCCTTAAGGATAGTGTCATTGACACGCCTCAATCTATAAAAATTTCTTACAATTTTTGTAACCAAATACTTATCATAAGATTTCCGACAAAAGGAGAACAAAAGACGTTGTTTGGGATACCCAAGAAGGGGGCATCAAGGAGAGTGACAGTATGTATGTTCA
Source organism: Solanum etuberosum (assembly GCA_029582245.1). Lineage (NCBI taxonomy): Eukaryota > Viridiplantae > Streptophyta > Magnoliopsida > Solanales > Solanaceae > Solanum > Solanum etuberosum. Next base: position 7,094 of record JAJONR010000142.1, read on the forward strand.
ACCAGTCTTGCCTCCGGTTCTCATTGTAAAGATCATTAACAAGTTGTGATCAATGGATTAGGCATGATCAAGACAAGGGAGGCCAATGGGCAGAATACAACAGAGACCAGACAGATAAAATCAAGATTCAGTCACAAGCTACACAAAAAAAACAAAACAATCAATAGATTTAAGGTCAACTCTCATAATGATAGAATATAAAACATCAAGTAAGAGAGAAGAGAAGCCCAAAAGGGACACTGAGCCACCTGGAATGATACCTCAAACATAACGAATGCCAAAGACCAGGATAGATGTATCTATGGGCCTCCCGTGATAGCACATCAAGCTTACCAATAACCAAAATATGTATATCAACGAGTTTTCTGGGGTGATACACCGAGTTTATCAACAACGTAAAAGCAAAATATAGACTGTAGCCCGGACCTAAGCCAACGGGCTGCCCAGTATGATACATCGAGCTCATAAGAGTAAAAATAGTCAGGAGATGTGATAAATCAAGTAAATGTGTACTTTTTACAACTTTTAAGCCAAAACAAGTCTCTAAGACTTCCAAGTCATTAAGGCCAATTTATTTTCCCCAAAACCAATTCATGTCCATGAAAACTCATCCAAGTATAACCCCTCAAAATATTATCACAAGCAAATCAGATCGTACACATAGAATCAGAAGGAATACCAGTCACACCACGAGAGCACTTATCTAGAAGTCCTACCAATCCAATCTTACGGCCTCAGGCCCAACTGTTTAATAAACAACCAAAATCACAGCTCAAGGACCCATATCATCAATCAAACCAACCAAATCAATCAAACACAATACAATCTTAAGTTTCACACCACCTAGAAGCAATGTGTAAGGATACTCACATGAGAATCACCTAAACTAAGGCTCCTCTAACTAAAGCTTAAGCTAAACAACCCAACCTATATCCATAACTATCCTAGGACCAATCAAGCTCAACAAAACTTTAGGGTTCAACATAAATCATGCAATGCTACCCAAATATAATTAATCTAACTAAGACAAATATAAGAAAAAGGGAGTCATAACCTACCTCGAGGTGGAAAACCGCACACGAACTATAATGCGGGCACTTTTCCCTTGTAAAGAACCTATGAGTGATGCCAAGCGACAAAAAACACCAAGGGAACACATAAAGAAATACAACAATACCAATATAATCAAAGAACTCAAAAAAGACAAGAAACCCAAAAAATGCAAAAAGTGGGACCCGTGAAGAGATTCACAAAGTTGATTTAGTCAGGAGGTCCCACCCTACGGAGGGGAGCTTTGTTGTGATAATGGACATAATCCAAGCCTTGATCAAACCAAACCATCCCCTCCAGATATTTAGCTTAATTTGAGTCAAACAAAGAATAAAATAGGAAATTAGTTGGATTAACCAAGAGAAATGGGGTAATTATTAAACCTGGAATGTGCCCACAAACTTCACAAATGTTCTCCAACAAGAATCACTCAAAATAGACCTGAAATACTCTTAAAATCACAAGAACACCTAGTAGGAAATGGCTGAAATACATGCTAAGTTTGTCTTTTAAAAGACTGAAATACCAGCAAATTTTGCCTTCGAAAACACGGATACCTTCGTTGCAAATTTGGAGCGAGGTCTGCAAATGTGGTAGTCTCGGTATCAGCCCCTTCACAGATACGTCATCCTACCTACAAATGCGAAGGTGATGAGTCTGGATTTTGACTCATTTAGGGCTTAATAATCATAATTTTAGTGTCCTCATTGCCTATCGTATGCTCTAACCTGATGTTTATGCTTTAATTTGCAGCTATGAAGGCAAAAGAGCAAGGCAAAGACATTATCGGGCAAAAGGGAGCAGAAAAGTTGAACCAGTTGAAGAAAAGCAAGGCTGAGGATCGCCAAGACCACTCGGTGACTCGCCGAGTAGTCCTTCAGCTGGCCTAAAGTTATTGTGTGACAGCCCTAGGACAAAGGCAACTCGGCGGTGGAATATACCTTTTAGCGACGCGCCGATTTGATCGGCGATGGAGCTTAAGCCTGCCTAAAGTTACAGAGTGATTAGTGAAGATGCAAGCAAAAAAATGGCGATAAGAAAGGACAATTGGCTCATCGCCAACTAGGTCGGTGAGCCCGACTTCGATCGCATAAAATCACAACACAAAGGGTGAAGACTCAAAATAAAAAGGCGATGGACAAGAACATTTGGCGCATCGCCGACCTGGTCGGCGACGCTTGACTTATTCTACTGACTGACCCCGAAGAAAAAAATCTGGGAACGTATATATTGAATTTTTAAAAGAGAAAGACCAATTCCTACACATTCTAACTCTAGGTTTTTGATTCAAATACCCTTTTTAGTAGTTTTTGCATAGAATTTTAAGTTGGATTTTGATTCCAAGTTGATTTCAAACATTGTGAAGACTGGAATTCCATTATCCAGCTGATGGAGAACAGAGTTGGTAATCTTTTCTTGCGTTTTATAATGTTTGGCTGAAACCCCCTTCTTGGGAACTGATTATGTGAGTAATTGTCTAAATTAGCTTATGGGTGTTAGTATTAACTGAATTAATTGTTGCTTTGACGTGGGTTCAATTGATAACTGAGTTTTATTTCTTGAATTGTAGTTACAAATACAATTCTAGCTATGCTTGCTTGAGAAATATGTTTTAGAATTAAAGTTATAAATTGATGATTGTAGTGATTGGGTTTTTGTGGATTCAGCTTGAGAAAATGAGTCTTAATTCGATCCTACCAATCTAGCTCAAGAGAGTAGATTAATTGAGGTTTTGGGTTGTTCATAATTGTTATGCTTATCGAGGTTTGAGAGAAATCTCTTGAGTCGTAGTAGTTGATAGAGAGATGGCCGTCTCATCTAAAGCCTAGCCTACCCACTAAGATTCAACGGTTTTCAGTAAATAGTAATCACCCGTATAGTGAAATTGGCAATTAATCGATCACATCCCCACGGATCCCTCTCAACTTGATTACTCCCCTGTTTTCGTAGTTGTTAGTTGACAAATCCAATCCCCCCATTTGACACTAGTTGTCAACCCCTGCGACTTACTTTAATTATTTTGATAAATTCTATTCCTACAACCGATTAGAACACATCTTTCACTTCGTAATTCAATCCTCTACCGTATCACTCCATGTGGGATCGACCCTAACTCTTCGTTGGGTTTATACTAGATTGTGATCACCTACCCTTAGAATTTGATGAATTGTAGTTCAGCATTACAAAAAAATGGTGCCGCTGCCGGGGAGTGGTGTTTATAATTCTTTTAGTGAAGTTTAGGTGTGTTCTAATCTTGTTTGTAGTTGAATCGACTAACTTTGTTTGTGTGTGTTGTTTGCTGCTCGTGAACAGGTGACGAGATAAGTGTGAACGAAAGCAACGTTAGCCAACTTGGACACCAAGATGACATCGGTAACTTGATTGATGTCAATGAAGCTCAATTGGGTAGTGTGGGTGCTATTCGTTTACCTCCGGTCGTGGGTAATGTTGCATTCCACGTGACTAGCACGATGTTGCAGTTGTTAAAAATGAAGGGTTCGTTGTGAGGCTTGGCTCATGAGGATCCCTATGAGCATATCCAAAACTTCGTGCACGTGTGTGGTCCATTTTCCTTCTATAATATCACACAAGAGTCGGTCCAACTTCGGTTGTTTCCATTCTCTCTAATGGCGGAAGCAACGAAGTGGTTGGCTGAGTTACAAAGAGAATCAATCACTTCTTGGGAGGAACTCACCGAGCTATTCTATGTAAAGTTCTTCCCTCCCTTGAAGATGATGAAGTTGAGCGATCATATTCAGAACTTTAAGTGAGTAGATGGGGAACCGATTCATGAAACATGGTTGAGGTTCCAAAAGCTGCTGCTAAAGTGCCCAACTCATGGACTCCCGAGCAATGTGTTGCTACAATACTTCTATCGGAGTCTCGACTCAGTAAACAAAGGGGTGGCTAACCAGCTTATTCAAGGAGGAATCATGCGACAACCATTTGCTATAGCATCCACCCTCCTCGACGAAATGAGAAAGATCAATCGTAATTTGTACACTAAGGAAGAACACATGTCTCCCTTGAATTTTGGGCTGACAAAAGAGCAAGTAGAAAAAAAACCAAGAACATGACGACAAGATAGCCAAGATGATGTCCCAAATGGTGTTTCTGAACGAATAAGTGATGGGAAGTATATCTGAAATCAATGAGGTGCAAAAAGTATCGAGACTAGAAGAGGATTCTTAATCGGGCTTTTTGAAGTCGGGTGGGAATCAAGGTTGGAACACACTTATTGAAGATGGACGGAGAGGTTACAATCGAGATTGGGCTGACCAAAATGACTTTTGGAGGAGAAAAGATAATCATGATATGTATCACATGCAAATGGGTGACAGCTCAAAGTCTAGGGGCAGTTCAGGGAGCTTTCGAGTGGATGAATTATTGTCGCGCATTCTAGATAGGTTGAAGGGTCTGATGACATGCTTAAGGAAATGAAGGCTGTTTCTCATCCTTGAATAATAAAGTAAACTCTCACGCAGATTCTATCAAGTAACTTGAATTTCAAATGATCCAACTTTCAGCCTAGTTAGAACCTTAGCCATTAGAAATGTGTGCAAATGATGATATAGCGAATTCAAAGGCTGATCATGACAAATGTTTAGCGGTTTTGACACGTAGTGGGAAAATAGCAGGTGGTGATGTGAAGGTGAATGATGGGGCAAACACTAGTAGAGAAGAGAAAAACACCATTGATGTACAAAGGTCCGACCAAGCACTGGAGAATGACATGCCCAAAGAGGATGAATAGAGTCCAAGGTAAAACACCATCGAAGAGTTGCAAATAGCTTAAGAAGGGGATTGCCTCCTCTTCAAAGTTAGTAAAAACGATGCCTAAAATCAACCCACCTTTTCCTCAAAGGCTCAAAAAGCGGAATGAAGATGAAAAATTCAAGAAATTTATATCTGTGTTCAAGACTCTTTCCATAAACCTTCCTTTAGTGGAAGCATTATTGGAGATGCCGGGATACGCAAAATTCATGAAGGAACTAGTCACTAAGAAAAGAAGTATGGATTTCAAAACGATTGAAGTTTCTCACAATTGTAGTGCCGTTATGACCATCGATGTATAAGAAAAAGAGGATCCGGGGGCATTTACCATCCCATGTACCATTGGGATGCTTCAGTTTGCCAAAGCTTTATGAGACTTCGGGGTGAGTATTAACTTGGTGTCATATGTCATTTTCAAGCAACTTGGGCTGGGTGAACCTAAATCTACAACAATGCAGCTTTTCATCGCTGACCGGTCTATTAAACACCCCATTCGAATACTTTATGATATCTTGGTGAAGGTGGATAGATTTATCTTTTCGGCTGACTTTGTTATTTTGGATTGTGAGATTGGTGCGGAGGTGCCTATTATTTTGGGTAAACAATTTTTGGCAACCGGAAGAACTCTAGTGGATGTTGAAAGTGGTGAGTTAAAGTTCCGGGTAAATGATGAGGAGATTACATTCAATATGTGCAAATTGATAAATCAACCTAGTGACATTCATGTGGTTTCAACAGTTGATGTCATTGATGAAGCAGTGGCTAGTGTGAGTGAAATGATGTGTATGGATGAACCCCTTGTTGTTGTCCTTTCAAATTATGATGAGGAAAAAGGTCAAGGGTATGATGAAGTTGTGGCTGCTCTATCGGGACTAGGTGGTTATTCAAAAAACCTATTGAAGCACGATATTGATTTGAAAAATCGAGAGAGTCCCCCCGCTAAACCATCTACGGAAGAACCTCCAAAACTTGAGTTGAAAGCGCTCCCATCTCATCTTCGATGTGTATTTTTGGGAGCAAACAATACCTTACCCGTCATCATTGCAACAGACTTGCTTGAGTGGCAAGTGAAATTGCTTGTTGAGATATTAAACTGATACATCAAGGCCATAGGATGGACAATTGCTGATTTTGTAGGTATTCCCATTGGGATTTGCACCAATAAAATCCAATTGGATAGTGAATGCAAACCAAGTGTTGAGCATCAAAGAAGGCTAAATCCGTCTATGCAAGAATTGGTGAAGAAAGAAATTATGAAGTTGTTAGATGCAGTTGTGGTGTACCCTATTGCAGATAGCAAATGGGTATGTCCCGTGCAATGTGTACCCAAAAAAGGAGGCATTACGGTGGCTCCAAACGAAAAAGGTGAACTTGTACCTATGAGGCCGGTCACTGGTTGGCGTGTATGCATGGACTACCAGAAATTGAATGCATGGACCGATAAAGATCATTTCCTAATGGCGTTTATGGACCAAATTCTTGATAGGCTTACGGGGCATGGATGGTACTGCTTTTTGGATAGGTATTCCGGTTACAACAAGATTTCCATTGCACCGAAAGATCAAGAGAAGACTACTTTCACATGTCCCTACAGGACCTTTGCTTTCACGAGGATGCCCATTGGATTGTATAATTCTCCGGCAACATTCCAACGATGTATGCTTTCGATTTTTGCAAATATGGTGGAAGACTCAATGGAAGTATTCATGGATGATTTCTCAGTCATTGGTGATTCATTTGAGGCCTGTCTTGAGCACCTTGGGAATGTTCTAAAAAGGTGCGTGGAAACCAATATAGTTCTAAATTCGGAGAAGTGTCATTTCATGGTAAAGGAGGGCACTGTAGTGGGGCATAAAATTTCAGGAGAAGGAATGCAAGTGGATCAAGCTAAATTCGAAGTCATTACCAAGCTCGCTCCTCCTATTTTGGTAAAAGGTGTCCGTAGTTTCCGAGGTCATGCAGATTTCTACAGGCGGTTCATAAAGGATTTTTCCAAGGTGGCACACCCACTTTGTAAATTTCTAGAAAAAGAATCTACATTTGATTTTGATGACACTTGCTGAAAGGCATTTTTATGTGTGAATGAAATACCAGTGTCAGTCCCAATAATTATTGCTCCCGATTGGAGTATTCCGTTTAAACTCATGTGTGGATGCTAGTGGTGTTGCTTTAGGAGTTGTTCTTGGTCAACGAAAGGGGAAGTTATTTCACCTGTTTATTATGCTAGCAAGATATTGAATGTGGAGCAAAAGAGTTATACCGTCACGGAGCAAGAATTTCTAGCGGTGGTGTATGCGTTTGAAAAATTCAGAGCATACCTATTGGGAACTAAAGTGGTGGTGCACACGGATCATGCTGCCATTAGATATTTGATGGCTAAAAAGGATGCAAAACCAAGACTGATTCGTGGGTATTGTTGTTGCAAGAGTTTGATTTTGAGGTAAAAGATCGAAAGGGATGTTAAAACCAAGTGGCAGATCATTTGTGTCGTCTAGAAACCAATATAGTTGATCCCAATGAGAGGGACATTGTGGCTGAATTCCCTGATGAAATGGTGATGAGGGTAACCCTAGGGAATTCACCTTGGTATGCTGACTTCGCTAACTATGTAGTGTGTGGAATCAAACCCGAGGGCCTAAACTTCTACCAACAAAAGAGATTCTTGTTCGATGTAAAGAGGTATTTCTGGGATGAACCATATCTATTTAGAGAATGCTCAGATCATATCATTCGAAGATGCGTACCGAAGGAAGAAGTCAATGTAATTCTCAATGCTTGCCAAGCTTCGCCTATTGGTGGACATCATAGCGGGGTGCGAACAGCCGCTAAAGTGCTTCAAAGTGGCTACTATTGGCCATTGCTATACCAAGATGCCCATGGCTTTGTTAAATAATGCATACAATGCCAAAACCAAGGAGGGATATAAAGAAAGAATGAGCTACCTCTTAATCCCATCCTAGAGGTTGAATTGTTTGATGTTTGGGGAATGCATTTCATGGGTCCATTTGTAAGCTCTTTTTGAAACAAGTACAATTTGGTGGCAATTGATTACCTTTCAAAATGGGTGGAAGATGTAGCCTTGCCCAACAATGAGGGAATGAGTGTTGTGCAATTCTTAAAGCGCTACATTTTGCAAGGTTTGGTAACCCGCACACTATTATCAGTGATGGAGGGTCTCATTTTTGCAACCGGTTGTTTACATCGTTGTTGAGCAAATACGGAGTCAAGCATAAGGTCGCAACACCCTATCATCCACAAACAAGTGGCCAAGTTGAGGTTTCCAATCGAGAGATTATGGGCATTCAGGCAAAAATAGTGAATGCAAATCGGACAGATTGGTCTCGGAAGCTGGATGATGCTCTTTGGGAATATCACACCGCTTTCAAAACACCAATTGGCATGTCACCATATCAGTTGCTATTTGACAAATCTTTTCACCTTCCAGTCGAGCTTGAACATAAGGTACTATGGGCGTTAAAGGCGTTAAATCTGAACTGGGAGAATGCTTCGAAAGGGAGAGTAAATAAACTTCATGAATTGGAGGAATTTCGGTTGAGAGCGTATGAATTTCCAGCCCTTTATAAGGAGAAAATGAAGAAGTGGCATGACGTTAAAATCCTTTAGTGAGAGTTTCGAGTAGGCGATTTTGTTTTGCTCTATAACTCTCGTTTGAGACTTTTCCCGGGTAAACTCAAATAGAAGTGGTCTGGCCCATTCAAAGTAACTCGAGTGTTCACAAATGGGGAAATTGATGTTGTAGGTAAAGATGGACTAGCATTCAAAGTAAATGGGTAGCGTCTAAAGCTCTATTTTGGAGAATGTCAGGAAATATCGGTAATTGAAGTGGTGTATTTCGAAGATGCATGAAATCATTTCCACGTCGTGCCACGACATAAAATAAGGCGCTTCTTGGCAGGCAACCCAAGCTTTAGTTGATTTTTAATAATGTTTACTGAATGTGCAAGGACTGGCGATTGAACGTTGATAAGACCCTTTTGGCGGTCCACCGAGTGGTTCGGCGGTCTCAATTTTATCCACCTTTTGGTTCGAACTGGAGGACCACCGTTCTGGAAATTTTGGCGAAGCTGTCAGACTGTTCGGCAGTTCGCCGAATGATTTGTCGAGCCTGACTTAACTCGCCTTTTGGTCCCAACTGAAGGGCCAACATTCTAGAAATTTTGGCAAGCTACCTTCAGTTCGGCGGTTCATCGAATGGTTCGGCGGTCTGTAGCAGGCTTCACTGATTGGCCATATAGTGAAGAGTTTTTCTGATCCCACTCCTTTCATTCAGTGATCTTTCCTTTTTAATTCTGTCTTTACTTTTATTTTTGCATTGAGGACAATGTTAGGTTTATTTGGTGGGGTGGAGGTAAACTCATACTATCTCTTAATTTTTTTTGTGATGGCTCTGCATGTTAGTTGATTTTTGATCCAGTGGTTTTAATGTTACATGTTGCTTTTGACTCGAATTAATTTTTTTTGTCAGTTCTTGATATTTGTGAATGTGGTTGTTCTCTTGCAAATTTAAGTATCGGTTGCGGTCAATACCGATGACTGAATAGTGCTCTTGATTGAACGATATTCGTGTGCGATTCTGATGAGGCAAACTTGAGTTGCCTAAGTCATATGTGAACTCTTAGCATCTCATTGTGAATGGCTGGTTGTCGAAATGAATATTGTGATGATCGTTGCATAGCTAAATTTGTAGAGTCTTGTTTGATGATTGTGTTGAATACCATGTGTGGTGAGGTTCCCTTGAAATGTGTGCTTGATAATATCTAGATCTTTTTCGGTTGGTCCAATCGACTAATGTAGGAGAATGATAGAGATGATCTTAGGCATCATTTTTGGAGAGTGAACCAAAATTGCCATTATACTTCTTTGTGACCACCTTGTGAGAGTGTGAACCTTGCTTGGCACCATTTGAGCCTACCTTTTTCTTTGGATGAAACATGAACAACTTTGACCTCTTTGTCCCATCACATATAACCTTCATGAAGCATTGGTTCGTTTGAATAGCCAACTTAGATGAAAAGCCTAAGTTTGGGATGTGGTGAAAAAGGAAGAAAGTCAAGAAGTTTGAGAAATTCGCCCTTGAAAGATCATGTCGATAAAGATGGAACACCTCTATATAAAAAAAGAAAAGAGAAATGTGGAAGAAGAAAATGATTGAAAAAGAAAAGAATTGTTGAAATAAAGTTGGGGAAATGGACAAAAGAAATGGGGTGCCCAAGGAATCATGCTTAAAAGAACATAGGGTGGATTGTGAAAATCAATAATAGTGAAAGTGAAAAAAAAAGTAAAATGCAGGCCATGCTTCATGAAGGTAGAAGTCACTAAACCTAAATGATCATACATTTACTCTCAGCACCGTTACAAGCCTTGAAAGACCTTTCTGATCTTGAGAGAGCTGAAGTATGGTTGGTTGGAAAATACGGGCAAGCCTATGGGTAGAATCGTGCATGTATTTTTCTTTGAGAGTGTGAGAGTTGCTTTTGATTCAGAAATTCTAGAAATATGATGAGTTTTGTGTGAGAATGGAATCATTCTTGGTGTGAGGGCATTTGAAGCAAGCATTGTGAGCTTGAGTTTGTGAAGATTATATTTATATTCATTTTTTATAAGATGTTTAGGAAACTTCATTTATTTCATTACTCTAAAGTCGTGCAATAGAACTTAATTCTATAATGTCTCTCTCCTAATCCCTAGCCGATGCTTTTCAGGAAAAGGCCCCTCGAAGAGCATACGTTAGGAGGAATGCAAATGAAAATGTGGAATAAGAGTCTCTTCTTCAAGCTCCTCAAGTTCCGGTCGACCCTTTGGCCGAGCAAGTGACTAATGCAGAGTTTAGGGCTGCTTTTCAAGTGTTGGCTCATGTGATGATGTCTCAAGCCAATAGGGCGGTTGTGGTCCTCGTGAGCTCAAATGTGGGTACGACAGCAACTAGAGTCAGAGACTTCACTAGAATGAATCCTTCGGAGTTTCATGGTTCTAAGGTTGAGGAAGATCCTCAAGAGTTCATAGATGAGGTGTGATCATGGGAGTGATGCCAGTGGAAAAGGCGGAATTGGCCGCTTATCAACTTAACGTTGTTGCTCAAATATGGTTCAACTAATCGAAAAACTAGAGGGCGGAAGATGCGGGTCCTCTCGATTGGGAAAAGTTTAAGATTGTTTTCCTTGATAGGTTCTTTCCCCTTGAGATGAGGGAGGCAAAGGTACTTGAATTTATCAACCTTCGTCAAGCAAACATTAGGGTGAAGTAATATACTTTAAAGTTCATACTATTATCTAGGCATGCTCCTACTATGATTGGTGGTCCTAGGGCAAGAACGAGTAAGTTTGTTTTGGGTGTGTCCAAGATGGTGGTCAAAGAATGTCGTACCGCCATGCTTATTAATGATATGGACATTTCTTGTCTAATGGTACATGCTCAATAAATAGAAGAGGAGAAACTTAAGGGATGATCTAGAGAGACAAAGAAGGCAAGAACCAATGATGGTAACTTCTCACATTCAAGGTCCGATGGACATAGTCGTTCTAAGTTCCGTCAAAGGTTTTTCCGGAAAGGTTCATCCAATGCTCCTCCTGAGTTCAACAAAGATAGGGTGTCTAACCCTAAGCCTCAAAGCGGGAATGGTAGTGGATTTTCATTGTCTACTTGTGCTAAGTGTGGAAGGAAGCATGAGGGAAAATGTTTAGCTGGTGTGGATGGTTGCTATGGTTATGGTAAGAGTGGCCATAAGATAAGGGATTGTCCAATGCTTACCTTTAAAGGAAGAAAATGTAAGCTAGCTCCTCCTAGTGGTTCGGGTTCAAGAACTCCAAAGCAAAACATATTTTATGCACTGCAGACTCGCAAAGACCAAGAGGATTCTCCCGATGTGGTTACCGATATGTTAAAAGTCTTCCAACTTGCAGTTTATGCTTTACTTTACCCCGACGCTACCTTGTATTTTGTGATGCCATATGTATCTATGAGGTTTAATATTCTTCCGGATGTGTTGTTATATTTTTTCTCGGTCTCTACTCCCGTTGGTGAATCTATTGTGGCTAAGAGGGTCTATAGAAAGTGGCAAGTCTCCTTGTCCCGTAGAATCTCTCAAGTTGATCTTGTAGAGCTTTATATGCTATATTTTAATGTTATCCTTGGTATGGATTGGTTGCATTCTTGTTATGCTTCTATTGATTATAGAACCCAAGTAGTCAAGTTTCAGTTTCCAAATGAATCCATCCTAGAGTGGAAGGGGGGAAATTTTATGCCTAAGGGTCAGTTTGTCTCTTGTGTTAAAAATTAGAAAATTATTTTTAAGGGTTGCATATACCATCTTGTTCGGCCTAGCGATATGGATTCTGAAACCCCTACTCTTGAGTCGGTCCCCAGTGTTAACGAGTTTCCAAAAGTGTTTCCTGATGATTTACCCGGTGTTCCTCCTAAATAGGAAATTGACTTCATTGTTGACCTTCTCCCAAATATTAAACCTATCTCTATTCCTCCTTACCGAATGGCTCCGACAGAACTTATGTAATTAAAGGAACAACTGAAAGACTTGTTCGATAAGGGTTTCATCTGTCCAAGTATCTCTCGATGAGGTGCTCCAATTTTGTTTGTTAGAAAGAAATATGGCTCACTCTGTATGTGTATTGACTACCGGCAATTGAACAAGGTTACATTTAAGAACAAATATCCTCTTCCAAGGATAGATGATTTGTTCGATCAACTTCAAAGAGCAAGTTACTTCTCTAAGATTGACCTTCGGTCGGGTTATCACCAATTGAGGGTGAAGGAAGATGAAATTTTGAAGATGGATTTTCAAACTCGGTATGGTCATTATGTGTTTTTGGTAATGTCGTTTGGTTTGACTAATGCTCCGGCGGCATTTATGGATTTAATGAATAGGGTGTTTAGGCAATACCTTCATACGTTTGTGATTATGTTCATTGATGACATACTGATCTATTCGAGGAATGAAGAAGAGCATACCGATCATTTAAGGATTGTGTTGCATATTCTCAAGGACCAACAACTCTTTGCAAAGTTTAGCATATGTGAGTTTTCGTTGAGGTCTGTAGCTTTTCTTGGTCATATTGTTTTCGATAAGGGTATTGAGGTAGATCCTAAATAGATGGATGCGGTCAAGAGTTGGCCTAGAACTATGTCCTCTTTGGATATCAGAAGTTTCTTGGGTTTGTCCGGTTACTATAGAATGTTTGTTGAAGGTTTTTTTTCGATTGCCTCTCCATTGATAGATGTAACACCCTGACTTTTCGAAACATCTAAATTAACTCGTACCTTCGTGGAAAGACAAAGAGGGTGAGTAATAAATTAAGAATGATGTGGTATGTCATATTTTAAGTGTTCAAGGGTTGTATATCGAGTTTTGAAGTCAGGTAAGTCGCAAAATAAAAGTTGGTGAAAGTTATCGTAAGTTCTTATTTAAAGATTTCTCTAAAATTTGGGTCAAATGTCTCAGAGGTTTTCTCCAAATCTATAAAGATTTATGGAGCCCACGACCCATGAAATCGAAGGTCTACGAGTCTAGTTTCCAACACATCAAACCGTTTGTTCATACGACTTCAGAAAAGAGAGATATTCATGTTTTCGCGAGACTGCGCAAGCAGGCACATGAGGTGGGTCCCCTAGATCAGTGGAACTCTTTATATATCTTCTTCTTCGACTTTTCTTCATTTTTTTTCGGTGAATAACCAGAAAACTTAGAAAACCCACTTCTAGGATCAACCAAATTATAGATTTTCTCGACTTAAGTCCTTGACGAAAGTTGTTCTACGCATTGAGCTCGTCATCATGGTATAATTTGTTTTATCGATTTCGTAGCATATCATACTTTGGTGTTGGGACAGCAAGGGTTTGGACATACTTTAAGGTTTTGAGGTGAATTACTAACTTAAGATCAAGTAGCGAGGGGGGGCTGCGAGTAAAAGTTGTTAGGCCACGTGAAAACAGCGAAAAATGTATGTTAAGGCTATTCCCTTATTACGACATGTTTCCTTAAAGCTTAAGAGCAATGTAATTGTGTTGTTATTGTTGTTATACTTGTAGCCATTATTGTTTACTGTTGACTACTCGAGTGGATATAATCCTCTTTTTCGGGATTGTTATTCAGTTAGTAGCATCCCTATGTTGGACACGACTTAGAGGCTATTCGTATAGGTTGTTTATAGCTAAATTGCTCGCTTTTAGCCTATTGGATTGTTATTGTTGCCCTTGGGGCTATTGTGGTTAGCTACAGAAATGTGATCTATGCCTAGAAGGGCTATGCTCTGCCTACAGGGCTATATTGACACCTAATAAGGCTATGTACTGCCTACAGGGCCATGTTGTTGCCTAAGAGGGCTATGAGTTGTCTATAAGCTATATTGATGCCTAAGAGAGCTATGTGCTACCTATGGGGCTATATTATTGCCTAAGAGGGCTATGTGACTACCTACGGGGCTAGGGGACTATCGATAGGGGTATATAGACTGTTTGTCACCTTCTGGTATTATGGGGGCCTGGGTAGGTGGTCTTGTGTGTTGTTTGTACCTACCGAGCTTATGGGGGTTTGGTTAGGTTGTTGTTTTATTATTTTTGATATGTTTAGATTTAGGAGCAGGTCAGTACACTTACCTTATCCTTGATTTATTTATCGGATTACTCCAGTATATTAGGATACCTGCTCATAGTCTATTGCCTTTCATACTCGGGATATTATTTCGTACTGATGCCCCATTGCCTGGGGGTACTGCATTCATGCCTGTAGGTCTTGACAGATGACCCAGTAGACCTCCTCTGCAGCAGGATTGACTTCTATCCGATTGGCTAGCCCCTTTCCTCCGGAGCAGCCAGAGTTGGGAGGTTTGTTAGCTTTTGTTGTATATATTTTTATGGGTAGGCGAGGGCCCTGTCCCGCCAATTTTTACTACTCTTAGAGGCTTGCAGACTAGTGTGTGGGGTGTTTAGCTACGTTATGGCCATGCTGGCCTAGTTTGTTGGTTTGTTGAAGCTTGTTAGATGTTTGATGTATTGTCTTGATATATACCTGCTTTCAGTTTTTGTATAGAGATCATGGTGGCCTCAACGGCCCAATCAGGACTTCTATGCTAATTTGCTATTTCTTTATATGAACTCTTGGAGTAGCTGTTTCTTTTATAGATCTGTTGACAAGGGCCTTGCCGATCGAGGGCTTAATTTTAAGCCGAGATATACTTGTTTGTTTTCTTGATTGCATGTGGATGCCATGCGCTAGTAGCAAATGGTTCAGCAGGGTTAGCTTGGGCTTGAGTTTTGGCATTAAGAGCTAGTTGCGCCCCTTGAGTTTGGAGCGTAACAAACTTGGTATCAGAGAAATGTCTTATCCTAGGGAGTCTGCAAGCCGTGTCTAGTAGAGTCTTGTTTATAAATGTGTTGTGCACCACATTCGACA
>JAJONR010000143.1:0-24549 GCA_029582245.1 Solanum etuberosum
AGCTCGGAGAAGGAAGAGATAAGAGGACCCTATGGAGAATGTGGTCAGAAATCCATAATAGAGTTCCTAACTCCTAACCTCTAGACTGAAACTTCACTTGAAAGCAAGGCTTGAGAGCAAAGGAACCCACACATTACACTACCAATCCTTGGGCTTGGGCTTTACTTATTCTTATTTACAACAAAGGAAAAGCCCAGCCAAGTTCTTCTAAAGTCATTCTTTCTGGCAGCTATCTAATACGATCACCGTCAAGCACAAGATTCAAAGTTGGAATCTTCCTACTCTTGTTAGTTGGGACAGAACATCCTATCTTGTTGATTCTCCTTTTCCACCGCCTCGAGCTCTCGCTTTCAGGGTGGATACGCAAGAAATTCACTATGAAAATTGACATGACATAATCCCTGAAGAGTGGGGCCTCAACGATCCCGGTGGCGATGTCCAAAGCGTGACGGACCGGGTCAAATTGAGGAGCTTGCTGTGGAGATAGGTTTCCGTTTCGTAAACCGAATGTCTCACCTAGCGACTCCAGACTTGAGTCCCGGACATTGATACTATGACACAAGTTAGGAATCTATGGACTCTATTTTATACATTATTTTTTACTTAGCATATGAATCATAGATGTGAGAAATTATAGGGTTGATTTTCTCCAAACATAGAGTATCTCTATATTTGGAGATAAAAATAGAGAATTAGGTTGGAGATGCCCTTAATAAAAGGTACAAGTGGGCCCCAGTTAATTTTCTCTTTTTTTAATTCATTTAAACATTAATTAAGTTAGAGGGGACAAATTATAATATTTAAAAATTGGAGTTTGAAAATAATTTGTTTCTTCTCCCTTCTCTCACCGACATATTACTACTATATAGAAGTCTCTACCAGCAAGGTGTTGATGGTCGACATGCCTGCTTCTTCGCATGAGCAATTTAATCAGTTCTCGACTTTTTTTGGTTCAAGTGGAACTCTGAATTTAGCCTAATAGACTGATTATATATAAGGACGCCATAAACACTTCTCATAGTTTTCATCGATTTTACTCACCTATGCTTCATCTTTTTTTCGGTATGTATCTCTTTCATCTTTTAGGTTTATCTTGTCCTCTAATCGAATATAACTATAATTATTCTAAGTTGCAGATGAAGTGTTTGACGAAATTGTTAAGCAAGCTTCTGCTTGATTAATCAAAGAATTCAAATGTCTTATTTAAGATTTTCTCTACTAGATTTTCTTCCTCAGTGTATTTTTCTGTAAGGCTTTTAAAACTGGATCAACTTTTAGAGTTCTCCACTGTTCTCGATTTATTGTCACGATTCAAAGTACACCCTAGACGTGACATGACATATAGGACCTCGAGAGGCCCTACACAAGCCACTTAGCATACATAAAGAAAAAAATAGAATCTTACAAGTTTAAAAGATAGTTTATATCATAAAAGAGTTTGTCAAAAACGAAGCAGAAGTCTACATAGTCTCAAAAGTCATCTATTACATCAAGAATGATATGAACGTAACCCGTACATCACAACAATACTGAAAGTAAAGACAATAAGGAACAAAAGGTTCGGTCCTCGGAACATGAGGACTCACCGATCTTCAAAATCTACTAAGTGGTCCCTAGCCACGGAGATGGAAAACTGGAATGTCGGACCCTACATTTGAGAAATAATGTAGGCAAGAGTATGCGTCAGTACAAAATATATCAAGTATGATATAAATGCATAGGGTTATAAATCATGCTAAGACCTTTCATGAGATGCAAAGACCAAGTTAAACCCATAAGAAAAAGGTTAGAAAAAATCATAGTAATCATGGTCAAATGCAAGTAAAACTCATCTTTGAACACTAGTAAGATACTTCTTGAAGTAACCTTAGTTCATCATTAGTGTGGGAATTAGCCTTAACCGACATAGAGACCATGTGAGCTTCTTCTTTTTTTTTTGAAAAAGGTAACATTTAGAAACCATGTGAGCTATAACATGGAATTCGGTGTCTGCCCCACACCGAAAGGGGTGTCCTTACTTGCCAAGGCAAGAACCTTACTTCTAGCTTACGTGGATCTACTAGCTAATGTCTATCTAATACAATCATCCTATGGTGGCACATAGGTATAGGATAGGGAGATTGCTACTAGAAATCCGACCTCTAGCTACGGGAGAGCTTCCATCTCAATATCCTCTCGGTGCTAAGCATAAATCCCACAGAATAATTATAATTCTTTACTTGACTTATCTTTCATGGGGGCACATTAAATATCCAGTCCAAGCTGAGTTTCTTTAGAATAGCTCCTAAAAGTTGATTCTAAGTTAGTTGAGAAAACCTTTCAACTCTAAAAATCCTTATGTGAGAAAACTCTTTCACATGCATGTATTGAGTAGTGTGTTAGAAATCATTTCACAACAACAACATATATGTTTTACTTCTCAAAGCAACTTAAATCGTTTTCATCACTTTCATAAAGAACATGTATATCTTCATAAATTCATCTATCATAGTTCAAAACTCACATTATATCATCATAGCTTAGAAAACATGGGGCTTGTATGGATTCATGGGATTCATCTTTAAATCATAGAAATATCTCAATTCATGCATAATAGTTCATAAAACAATCAATTGAATCAACATTGAAAGGAACCCATGATATTGAAGAAAACCCTAACTTCAATTGGAGATTTCTAACTTTGTAAATTGGAGAATTTAGTAACTTTATGGAGGAAAGAGCTTCATAGATGAAGATTATCATACCTTAGAGTTCAAATCCCACAAGAAATGGTGAATTGGAGACTTGATCTTGAAACCCTAACTTGACTTCTTCTTCTTCATTAGAGAGAGAAATATTTGGGGAGGATGAACTTGTTCTTCTTTTGGAAAATTGAGAGAATGAATTGAATTGGGTGATTTTGGGGGTAAAAATCCTTATATAGGGCTTTGGGTAAAGGGTAAAACAACATAGTATTGAATTAAAATAATTAGGAAAAGACCCAAAAGCCCCTGACTTAAAAGCTGACGCATTGTTTCCATGGGGCCCTTCACGGCCCGTCTAGAGCACCTCAGTTGGCGAACTCGTTTGAGTCAGCCTTTCACATTTGGCGAATCACCGAGTACCATCTTTGTTCGCCTTTCAAGCATTCAATCTTTTTTTTACACTGTTATTTTCGGTGATGTTCAGAAAAGCCGCCTTTCTCATTTAGCGCATCGCCTTCTCTAACGGAGTTCGCCGACCTGGTTCGATAAACACAAGTGCTATGCAATGCCATTTTGGGCGAGGTCGTGCTCATTAGGCGATCCACCCTTCTCGTTTGGTAATCAAACAATGTATAGCTTGCACATCTTTTTACATTTTTTGTCATTCTTTGAAACATCACTCCTTGCCTTGTCCATTTGTCTTCATAGCTGCAAATCATCAGTGTTGACACCAAATTTTATTCTGATATTTTTCAAAGTTAATATTTTTAAGTATTTTATTCATTAAATAGTTCAAGATACATGTTTTGCAATTTAAATGCAAGTTTTTGATAATTATTCTTACTAGTTTTCGTGCCCGCGCATTGCGCGGATATTATTAAATAAATAATATTTTAAATTAGATTATAACTTATTTGTTGTATTTTTCATTTAATTCAATTTATTTAAAATGTTATTGTTCCTTTTTTATCCGAAGGTTATCATAATATAACAATAATAGGGGGGAAATAGTCACTTGACTTAAAAATATCGTAAAATCTTATATTATGTGCAATAAAAATTAATTTTACTTAAAATAATTCTTACAAAATTTTCAAGAATTGATTTTATAATAATTTATTTATTTAATATATATATATATTACAAAAAAATTGTATTATTATTTAAACGAAAAATCCCTTACAATAATATCAACTTCTATACATATTTGAATAAGTGAGAAATGTTAATTTATTATTCAATCAAACTGTATAATGATTTCTAGAAA
This sequence comes from Solanum etuberosum, assembly GCA_029582245.1. Classification (NCBI taxonomy): domain Eukaryota; kingdom Viridiplantae; phylum Streptophyta; class Magnoliopsida; order Solanales; family Solanaceae; genus Solanum; species Solanum etuberosum. The sequence goes on from JAJONR010000143.1 coordinate 3,952, forward strand.
ATTATTTATGGTTTGTTTAGAATTTACGAAAATGGCAACAATGGTGATGACATTCTCATCCATTGTTAAATAACTTTCTTCCTTTTTTCTATGTTATAGTTTTATGTTTTCATAGATATGAAATGTGTTTAATGTGTTCATGAATATAATTTTGTAACTAACTAATTTTATTATATTATTTAATCCTTTTACATGTAACACTTTTTATTATATCATTTAATCCTATTTGTAACTATCACATAACACTTTTTACCTCTTCCATTATATATAATTTATTTCAATCACTATTGTTTTACTAACACAAAATTACAGAGGCATACACTTTATCATTCTAAATTTTCTAGGAAATATAACATTAAAAAAATTTGAAAAAGAAAATACCCCCATCACATTTGATCACATATTTATTGGAAGAGTATAAAATATCTAATAAAATACTGAAAAATTTAATATATCATAAGTCATAATATGAAACACTATAAAAAGAAATTAAAGAGGAAGCAATATAAAATAAAGCAATTATGGAGAATATTGTAAAAATAGGCTTAAAAAAAGTTGAAGTAAAGTGAATATGCTTTTTTACCTACAATCCCGCCAAAAAAATTAAATGCATGATTAATCAATATTTTTAGAATATCTCTCGAAATTGATAGCAATGCACCCATCAAATTTTCATTCTTTAAATGATTAGTTAATCACAAACTTATTTGCTTTCACATATATTTTTTATTTGATGAACCAAATTAAATATTAAATAAATGCATAATAAATAAGAAAATGTTGTTATAGAATCCATGGTTTCTTCAATAGTTTTCTCAAGATATAGTTGACTTAAACAAAATAATTTTGTATAATTAGGATTGTTTTCAGATATGTAAACAATCTAAATTTCTAAAAATGAGTAAACAGTAAAATCTTGATGAAAAGTCTAACTATACGATAACACAACTTACTTTCCAGCGTTAACATATGCATTGCAAAGAAATATGTTTTGCATGCAATCATAAAAAATATATATAAATAAATTCAAGTTCATTTTGTTTAATATAAAGGGGGGGAAATGATACAATATTGCAGAAAAAGATCAATTTAGAACCAAAAGATGAAAAAAGGTTAATTTAGAACCAAAAGAAATATTACAACTTAGTATTTAGTTTATCAAAAATACATCAACACAACATTTAAAAAACTTACGGAATCTGAATATTCATAGCATGTAAAATTTCTCTTCTAGCAAGCTAAAAAAAAAAATCACTGGTCATGGATAGTTTTGACAAATCAACAAAAAATGTCTGAAAAAGAAGATATATAAATTATAGAATGAAGGTATGAAATGGGTAAGTGACTGCCTTTATTATAGGAATTAAATAGTAAAAGGTGGTTACATATTTTAGCAAAACTGTTTCAGTTTTTTTTTTTTAACGTGTGCAGTTTTCCTTTTCATATTTTTTAATTATTATATTTTAAATTAATTTCGCTAACTAATATTCGTTGCAGTTTATTTAGTTTGGTTAGTTTTATTTAAACATTTGGAGTTTATGGGAATTCTATATAAATTCTGCATTAAAACCTATTTCTGTATCTTTAAATGTCTAGATTTGGGGTTGGTTGGTTAGTAGTAATGGTTCTCCCGCCGGAGGGTTAGTGTGGGTGCCAATCACGTTGGTCTGGGTCGAGACAAAGTTGGTATCAGAGCCATAGGTTTGTTGATCTCATTGTACCAAAACGAGTCTAGTAGAGTCTTGCGGAATGGTACGGAGACGTCTGTAGTTTTCTTCGAGAGGCTATAGGACTTTAGGAAATTTCTTTGTTTCTACTCCTTTCGTGCTATTACTTGAATCCAATTGGTATCTGGGTGATACAAATTGGTATCTTTCCTCCTTCACTCCATGGTCTGAACTAGAGCAACGGAAGTGGTAACATCATCACTAGCAAGTGAGAATGTGCATAGACTATCGCCAATTGAATAGGGTCACCATTTGGAACAAGTATCGACTGCCTCTGATAGATGATGCTTTTGCCAGTTGCAGGGTGCATCCGTTTTCTCTAATATTGATCTAAGGTCTGGCTATCATTAGTTAAAGATTAGGCCTGAGGATATACCAAAAACGGCATTCAGAACCCGCTATGGACACTAAGAGTTTCTAGTGATGTCGTTTGGGTTGACAAAACGCGCCTGCAGCTTTCATGAGTTTGATGAATGGTGTGTTCAAACCATTTCTGGATTCGTTTGTGATTGTTTTATTTGATGGCATTTTAGTTTGTTCTAAGAGTGAAGAAGAACATGCTGATCATTTTCGTATAGTTTTGAGTGTCCTTAGGATTCAAAAAAAAATTATATGCTGAATTTTCTGAGTGTGAGTTTGGTTGACTTCGGTTGCCTTTTTGGGGAATGTAGTTTCAAGGGAAGGGGTAATGGTAGATCCCCAAAAGATTGAAGCAGTCAAGAATTGGGTCCGACCTAGTTCTGTGACTGAAATTAGGAACTTTGTGGGGCTCGCTAGCTACTATCGTCGCTTATGAAGGGATTAAGGTCAGATTTGCAGATTCAAATTTATAGGTGACAACATTCAAGAAGTTTTGGTAAGGGACGGCTAGATAATGAACACCATTACTTTTGTAAATGCATTTAGTATTGTTGTCATAACATGTATGGGTTGTTTAGCGAATGATGAAATTAAATTATGCCAATTGAGATTAGAAGCTATACTACGATTTCATGTATTGATTGTCTATCAAAGAGGGTCAGGATACGACTGCTCCAATAGCAGCGATGCTTACTTGGTTAAGTTATTAAGTGTGTTAAAATTGTGGAGAACCTGGGCATATGAGGAGGAAATCAACAAGGCCGTAGAGGCCGGGAAAATAGTAATACAGGTAGAGGAGCAGTGCATCCAGGCAAGGAGGTTTCCCGTCAAGATGACAGGGCTCAGTTTTATGCCTTTCCGGACAAGACTGTGGCTGAGGCGTCTGATGCAGTGATCACAAGTACTACTATTTTCTGTGACCGGATGGCTACAATTTTGTTTGATCCGAGTTCTACTTATTCATATGTGTTAGTTCAGTTTGCCTTGGGATTTGATGCTGATGCGGTTTGTGATGTGATTGATGCCCCCATCCATGTTTCTACCCCAGTTGGAGAGTCGGTCATAGTCATTCATGTCTATCGTGTTTGTCCTGTCTTGTTTTTGGATTTTCAGACTTAGACTGATTGGTTTATTCTGGATATGACTGACTTTGATATAATCTTAGGCATGACGTGGTTGTCCCCCTATTATGCTGTGCTTAATGGTAATGCTAAGTCGGTAACTCTAGAGATCCCGGGTAGGGAAAGGTTAGAGTGGGAAGGGGTGTACAAGCCTAAGCCAGCTAAGGTCATCTCTTTCGTGCGGTCTTGGAAACTGGTGGGGCAAGTGTGTTTGGCGTAATTGGCTCATATTTGGAATTTTGATGTTGAGTCTCCCTCTATTGAATTTATTCCTGTAGTGTCTGAATTCAAGGAAGTGTTTCCTACAGATTTTTCTGGTATGCCTCCGGATAGAGATATAGATTTCTGCATTGACTTGGAAATTGGCACTCGCCCCATCTCCATTCCTCCTTATCGCATGGCTCTGGCAGAATTGAGAGAGCTTAAAGCACAAATCCAGGAGCTTCTTGATAAAAGTTTCATCCGTCCTAGTGCTTCCCCGTGGGGTGTTCCTGCCTTGTTTGTTATGAAGGAGGATGGTAGTATGAGGATTGGTAATTTTATCTTAAGCCATAAATGAGTGGATTGATACCGGAATGACAAGCTTATGGATAAAGAAAGTCCCATTGAGTATACTTAGGTGAAGGCAATTGAAGATTTTAGTAAGAAACTGCGTATAAAATTGGGTTAGTCCTTTGAATTTGATGGGTATACTTGAGTTTGAGGTGTCATGTCGATGAAAAGGTTGACTTCGTAGCGATAGCCAGGGCTAACTGAGCATAATGATAATAAGAGTTCGTGATGGATTGTGAGGGGATGCAACTATATAATAAGATTGTTGGTTAAGCAAATTTTGTATAGTAATTACGACTTGCGAGTATCTAAGGTTATGGTTTTCTAATGTTTGGTGAGTAACGTGGTTGTATGAAAAGTTTTAAGAGGTGGTGGAAAACCACTCGAATAGAATTTAAAAGAGCTAGAGTCATAATGAAGAACAAAATAGTGGGATGTAGTACAACCTATAGTGAGGCGAGTAGCCCAGTGGTCTTAGTGCACCCAGTGAATTTTATTACTATTAATTGTTTAAGTACCTAAGAAAGGTTTTCATTTAAAATTATTGGTTTAGAGTAAGGTAAATGGTCGGAGTGTTTATGATGGTTGTTAGTATTGAGAGTGTGTGCTTCAGTGGAATGATGTGAAGAGTATGTGGAGTCAACTGAATGGAAATGGCTGGTATCCACTCTTCAGAGGAAAACCTTTAGTGTTATTTGATAATTTTTTATGTGACATATATATCATTTTGTACATGGTTGTGAGTATTATGCACTAGCTATGCTCACGCGTGTTTTCACTTTTGTGGATGGATCAGATGTACCGATCCTGCGATGTTTTCTTGGTTGAGTGGGATGATTTGGAAAGACGTGGTTATTTCAGATGACTTATATGGTGTTGTCTTGGAGTTGCGAAAGTATTTCAGTGGTTCTACATGTACCTCCTTGCTTATGAGAGTTTATAGAAGAGCTACCATGCGTATCTATGGTGGTCCGATAATCTTATTATTCATCTAGTCGTCGAGGTCATGTATCAATTATGTATAGTTGAATGTGGGATCATTGGGTCCAATTCTACTGTTTTTAAGAGGTAATCTACAATTACTAAATCTAGCATTTCGATAGTGTTGTTGAAGGGTTTGTATGCTTGGAGATATCCCTCGATGAGTATCTGATGTCTAAAGATCAAATTTTTAAAACTTAAGCTCATGGAAATTTATGTTGTGAGAAGGAGATGTTGATAAGAACTATGATTGTTTGAGTATTATGAGTGTGTGGTGGTTGGTTCAGGTCCACCTCTAATTGTAGCGAGTATTGATTTAGAATTTTATCATGCTTATGTGAGAAAGGATTAGTCCTGATGATTGTGTCAAGGTCCTTGATAACATGTGGCAGACGTGTGTACGACCAACTTTGGTGGTTATTGAGAATAGCTTTAGTTGTTAGTTAAGTTTACGTACAACAATATTTATCACTCGAGTATTGAGATGACTTCATTGATGCACTGTATGGGAGGAGATGTAGGTCTCCCAGTGGTTGGTTTGATTTATTTGAGGCGGCACCTTTTGATGAGAATCATTAGGGAATGTGAAATTTATTCGGGAGATGTTCTAGCAGCTCTGAACAGGCATAAAGAGTATGCAGATCGGAAGGTCATATATTTGAAGTTTATGAGGAGGAGCCTATAGTCATTCTAGATAGGGAAGTTCGCAAGTTAAGGTCAAAGGATATTGCATTTGTCAAAATCCAATGGAAGCATCGTCCAACTGAGGAAGCGACTTGGGAAACTGGGATGGACATGTGAGGGTATCCCCAACTATTCAACGATTCAGGTACTACTCTACCCTTACTTTAGCAAGTCTTTCCTAGTTTATCACTCGGAGATGAGTGATGGGTAAATTGGTATCTATTGTAACGACCTGATTCCGTCGTTAGGGAAAAGCCAATGGAGAAAGAATTGAGGCCAGAAAACTTTTGAGTAGTAACTTAGAAATTCCTAGCCTAGTCTAGATTTGGATAAAATCAGAGTCAGTGATGTCTAGGGAAATAAAGTAACAAATGACAGATCTAATTATGTTTTTGATTACATGAGTGGATAGTTAAGACGTTAAGAAACCCATACGACTTTACGGAATCGAATTCGGACGAGTAGAACTCTCGAAACTGATCTTAGCGTAAACGGGTATTTTTTGAGTGTCATGGGTTGAAGGTGTGTTGTGAAATGGGGGTTTGGAACTCTGATTTTAACTCTTTGTCTCCATGCAAGCCGCCAGGGCGGGTTCGCTGTAGCGGAATGAGGTCCGCCACAATGGGATAGACGTGACTTAAGTCGGAAATAAACCCCAAAAATGTTATTATTCTGCAAGTTTCATTCTTGAGAGCTAAGGAACGACCCAGGGAACGTTCTTAACAGTTTTCAAACCCTTCTAGCATTAGAGGTAAGGATTTTACTCACTAATCCATATTTCGATCTGTAGAACTTAGTTTCTTAGGTAATTATTGTTGGGGGAAGGTTTTGATCTTGGAATTATGGTGGAAAAAGCCCTAATTGGGATATTGGGATCATGGGTTTCGTCTTGGGTTATTAGGTTAGTTATAATCCGGGTAAATTAGACCTTAATTATTGATCCTCGCATTATGTTGATTGTTTGTAGACCAAGAACAAGCGGAAAGAATCCGAAAAGAGAAGGATCAACTTTCTGAGGAGGATTCAAGCTTTGTTCGAGGTAGGTGATGATTTGATTTCATGTTTGTGTGATGTATGTTAGTATTTGCTTCATGGTAATGCATGTATGTATGCGAATGTTGCACTATTGATCACACCTAATGTAAATGAGTATGAATGAATATTGTAATCCATGAGTCAACACTTGATTGTATGATTATAAGAATGTACATTGTGATTGTGATTGTGGCATGTTGAATGGATCGGGTGTCACGTTCCGACACACTAACTGGGATCAGATGTCACATACCGACATACATATTGGATCGGGTGTCGCGTTCCGACATACTAACTAGGATCGGATGTCACGTACCGACATACATATTGGATCGGGTGTCACGATCCGGCACACTAACAGTTTGGGTATGGGTTCCATGAGAGGACCATTAACTTGTCATATATATTTCTATATAGAATGTGGAATTGTACATTGCTCCTGAAATGATAATTGATATTGTATATGTTCGGTATATGCGTGTTTACTATGTTGTGACTGCTTATATATATGTCACTTACTGGAATAGCCATGTGATCCTACCAGTACATTGTGGTTGTGTGCTGATACTGCACTTGCTCTTTCCTTGTTGAGTACAAGGCATCTTCAGGCGGCTACTGACAGACCTCAGTGTCACGACCCAGACCATCGTGATTGACACCCACACTAACCCTCCGGTGGGAGAACCATAACTACTAACCAACTAACCTCAAACTAAGAATTTAAAGATACGGAAGCAAGTTTAAATGCAGAAATTAATTAGAGTTCCCATAAACTCTAAAAGTCTAACAATCGATACTAAAAATAATGCGGAAATTAACGCTTAGAACCTGAAAGTCAATGTACCAAAACACTAACAATGAACCAAAAGTCTAAAGGAAATGGGTACAACCCAAACTAAACATAAGAATATCTAATGAACTAGTCTAAGTCCGAATAAGATGGACTAAACAGAAAGAGAACCCAAGGCAGCTCGAAAGAACTGGCTCACCCTTGAATTTGATGACGATCATTGATCTTCTAAACGAGGTCTGTCAGTAGCCGCTTGAAGATGCCCTGTACTCAACAAAGAAAGAGCAAGTGCAGTATTAGTACACAACCACAGTGTACTGGTAGGATCACGCTGCTATCCCACTAAGTGCAATATAAGCAAGTCATTACAACATCATAAACAGGCATATACTGAACATATACAATATCAATATCATTTATGAACAACGTACCATTTCACATACTCAACAATTACGCATATACAACAAGTCATTAGTCCTCTCAAGGAACCCATACCCAAAAAGTTAGTATACCGGATCGTGGTACCCGTTCTAAGTTAGTGTGTCGGATCGTGACACTAGTTCCAATATTTATGTCGGTACGTGACATCCGATCTCAATTAGTGTGTCAGAACGTGACACCCGCTCCATTCAACATACCACAATCACAATCACAATGTACATTCTCACAATCATACAATTAAGAGGTGATTCATGTCAGATAGTTATTCGTGCATAGTCATTTACGATTAGTGTGATAAATAATACAACATTCGCATACATATATGTAATATAATGAAGCAAGAACAAACATATATCACACAACATGAAATCAAAATCATCACCCACCTCGAACAAAGCTTGAATCCCCTACGAAACTTGATTCTTCCTCTTCCGGATTCTTTCCGCGTGTTCTTGGTCTACAAACAATCAATATAACGCAAGGATCAATAAACGAAGCCTAATTACTCGGATTATAATTGAAATTATCAACCCTAGACAAACCCATGATCCCAATACCCAACTTAGGGCTTTTTCCACCATTAAGTTCAGGCCAAAACCCTTCCCCAATGATAATTACCCATGAATTTACGTTCTACGGATTGAAAAATGGATTAGGGGAGTAAAATTCTTACCTTTAGCACCAAAAGTCATGGAAAACCTTCAAGAAATAACCCTGGATCGTCCATTAGCTCTCAAGAACGAAACTTGCAGAAAAATAATATTTTTGGGTTTTAATAACGACATATTTAGCGACTGGCCCGCTACAGCGGGACCCATCCCGCTACAGTGGCCCCCCTCTGGCGGCACTAATCCCGCTCTGGCGGCTTGCGCGGAGATAGAATATCGGAATTAGAGTTTCAAACCCCCATTTCACAACACACCTTCAACCTATGACATTCAAAAACAACCCGTTCACGCTAAGATCAATTTCAGGGGTTCCACTCTCCCGAATTCGATTCCGTAAAGTCGTATGGGTTCCTTAACATCTTAGTTATCTACTCATGTGATCAACTTCATAATTAGATCTTTTATTCGTTACCAGATTTTCCTAGACCTCACTGACTCCGATTTCATCTAAATCTGGACTAGGTTAGGAAATTTCAAGTTACTACCAAAAAGTTTTCTGACCCCAATTCTTTTCCCATTGGCTTTTCTATAACGACGGGAACCGATCGTTACAATAGATACCAATTTATCCATCACTCTTCCCCGAGTGATCAACTAGGAAAGACTCGCTTAAAGTAAGGGTAGAGTAGTATCTGATTCATTGAATAGCTGGGGATACGTGTCACGCATGTCCTTCTTGGTTTCCCAAGTAGCTTCCTCAGCCGGACAATGCTTCCATTGAATTTTGAAAGATGTAATATCCTTTGACCTTAACTTGCGAACTTCCCTATCAAGAATGGCTATAGGCTCCTCCTCATAACCTCCAAATATATGACCTTCCGGTCTGCATACTTTTTATGCCTGTTCTGAGCTGCTAGAACATCTCCCGAATAAATTTCACATCCCTAATGATTCTCATCAAAAGGTCCCACCTCAAATGCATCAAATCAACCACTGGGAGATCTACATCCCCTTCTATACAGTGCATCAATGAAGTCATCTCAATAATCGAGTGATAAATATTATTGTACGTAAACTTAACTAACATCAAAAGCTATTCTCAATAACCACCAAAGTTGATCGTACACACGTCTGCCACATGTTATCAAGGACCTTGACACAATCATCAGGAATAATCCTTTCTCACATAAGCATGATAAAATTCTAATCAATACTCGCTACAATTAGAGGTGGACCTGAATCAACCAACACAGACTCATAATACTCAAACAATCATAATTCTTATCAACATCTCCTTCTCACAACATAAATTTTCCATGAGCTTAAGTTATAAAAATTTTATCTTTAGACATCAGATATTCATCGAGGGATATGTCCAAGCATACACAACCTCCAACAACACTATCGAAATGTTAGATTTAGTAATTATAGATTACCTCTTAAGAATACTAGAACTGGACCCAAATGATCCCCATATTCAACCGCACATAATCGATACATTACCTCGACGACTAGATGAATATTAAGATTGTATGACAACCATAATTACGCATGGTAGCTCTTCTATAAACTCTCATAAGCAAGGTGGTACATGTAAAACCACTGAAATATTTTAACAACTCCACGACAATATCAAATATGTCATATGAAATAACCAAGTCTTCCCAATCATCTCACTCAACCAAGAGAACATCGCAGGATTGGTATACCTGATCCACCACTAGGGATCCACCCACAAAAGTAAAAACACACGTGAGCTTAGCTAGTGAATCATACTCACAACCATGTACAAAATACAATAGATGGTCACATAACAATTTTACGAAATAAATATTGAATAACACTAAAGGTTTTCCTCTGAAGAGTCGATACCAGTCAATTCCATTCACCTGACTCCACATACTCTTCACATCCTTCCACTGAAGCCCACACTGTCAATACTAACAACCATCATAACCACTCCGACCATTTACCTTACTTTAAACCAACACTTTTTAAATGAAAACCTTTCTTATGTACTTTAACAATCAACAGTAATCAACTTTACGACTCAACCCAGGTGTAAGTCCTTTCAAACGCTCAATACCTGATACAATTGATCATTCCTCACGTTGCAAATTCATACCTTGACAAAATATATCACCACGAATGTAGACTTTCAATGAAAAAATTTGAATTGTAAATTCAACTATATAACACAATCCCCTTATCTATCAACATTAGCTTATACCTCGAAGATTTTTATCAATTCATGGATCTTCACATTATCTTGGATTGCATCTTCATCGATCTCACAATATCTTTTGCTAACAATTCAATCGTACTCATTACTAAACTCAAAACAAAACAAGCACTTGTCATCACACTCGAGCTAATGTCTGTACCCTCATTTCTCACATCTTTTCCAATAGGTTTTAACCAATCTGACAGACTTGTGACCCTATTACCATAGTCACAGCAAAACGAATGAAATCACGCGTCTCTAATCCAATTATCTACCCCTCTGAAGATATATCTTTAGCCTTTGCAATCAATAAAATATTTTATCCCTCGCCTCTCTCTAAAGGTTGTACTACATCCCACTATTTTTCCTTCATTATGACCCTAGCTCTTTTAAATTCTATTCGAGTGGTGTCCCACCATCTCTTAAAACTTTCCATACAACCACGTTACTCACCAAATATTAGAAAATCACAACCTTAGATACTCACAAGTCGTAATTACTATATAAAATTCGCTTAACCAACAATCTTATTATATAGTTGCATCCCCTCACAATCCATCACGAACTCTTATTACCATTATTCTCAGTTAGCCCTGCTAGCGCTACGAAGTCAACCTTTTCATCGACATGACACCTCAAACTCAGGTATACTCATCAAATTCAAAGGACTAACCTAATTTATACGCACTTTCTTACTAACATCTTCAATTACATTCACCCAAGTATACTCATTGGGACTTTCTTTATCCATAAGCTTGTCATTCCGGTATCAATCCACTCATTTATGACTTAAGATAAAATCATCAATCCTCACACCACCATCCTTCTTCTTTACAAACAAGACAGGAGCACCCCACGTGGAAACACTAGGACGATAAAACCTTTATCAAGAAGCTCTTGGATTTAAGCTTTAAGCTCTCTCAATTCTGCCAGAGCCATGCAATAAGGAGGAATGGAGATGGGGCGAGGGTCAGTTTCCAAATCAATGAAGAAATCTATATCTCTATCCGGAGGCATACCAGGCAAATCAGTAGGAAACACTCCTCTAAATTCAGACATTACAGGAATAGACTCAATAGAGGGAGACTCAACCTCAACATCCCGAATATGAGCCAAATAAACCAAATAACCCTGCCCCACCAGTTTCCTACCCCGCACGAAGGATACGACCTTAGCTGACTTAGACTTGTACCCCCTTCCCACTCTAACCTTTCTCTATCCGGGATCTCTAGAGTTACCGACTTAGCATTACCATTAAGCACAGCATAATAGGGGGACAACCAAGTCATGCCTAAGATTATATCAAGTCAGTCATATCCAACATAACCAAATCAGCCCAAGTCTGAAAATCCATAAACACAACAGGACAAACACGATATACAAGGGTGACTATGACTGACTCTTCAACTGGGGTAGAAACATGGATGGGGGCATCAAGTACATCACAAATCATATCAAATCCCAAGGAAAACTGAACGAACACATAAGAATAAGTAGAACCCGGATCAAACAACACATTAGCCATCTGGTGACAAACAAACTTGGTACCTGTGACCACTGCATCAGACACCTCAGCCTCAGTCTTGCCCGGAAAGGCATAAAACTGAGCCCTGTCATCTTGATGGGAAACCTCATTGCCTGGCTGCACCTGCTCCTCTACCTGCATTACCATTTCCGCGACCTCCACGGCCTCGCTGATTTCCTCCTCATATGCCTAGGTTCTCCACAATGTTAACACACTTAATAACTTAACCCAGTAAACATCGTTGTCATTGGAGCAGTCGTATCCTGACCCTCCTTGATATACAATCAATCCATAAAATCATAGTATAACTTCTAATCTCAATTGGCATAACTTAATTTCATCATTCGCTAAACAACTCATACATATTATGACAACAATACTAAATGCATCTTCCCAAGTAATGGTGTTTATTATCTAACCGTCCCTTACCAAAACTTCTTAAATGTTGTCACCTATAAACTGGAATCTGCAAATCTGACCTTAATCCCTTCACAAGCGACGATGGTAGCTAGCGAGCCCCACAAAACCCCTAATTTCAATCATAGAACTAGGTCGGACCCAATTCCTGACTGCTTCAATCTTTTGGGAATCTACCATTTCCCCTTCCCTTGAAACTACATACCCCAAAAGGGCAACCGAAGTCAACCAAAATTCACACTTAGAAAATTTAGCATACTATTTTTGTCTCCCAAGGACACTCAAAACTATACGAAGATGGTCAACATGTTCTTCCTCACTCTTAGAATAAACTAAAATTTCATAAATAAACACCATAACAAATGAATCTAGAAATGGTTTGAACATCCCATTCATCAAACTCATGAAAGCTCCAGGCGCATTCGTCAACCCAAACGACATAACTAGAAACTCATACTGCCCATAGCGGGTCTCAAATGCCGTTTTTGGTATATCCTCAGGCATAATCTTTAACTGATGGTAACCAGACCTCAAATCAATCTTAGAGAAAATTGATGCACCCTGCAATTGGTCAAAAATATCATCTATCCGAAGCAAAGATACTTATTTCGAATGGCGACCCTATTCAACTATCGGTAGTCTGTACACATCCTCTCTTGCTAGTGATGGTGTTACCACTTCTGTTGCTCTAGTTCGGACCATAGAGTGAAGGAGGAAGATACCAATTTATATCACCCAGATACCAATTGGATTTAAGTCATAGCACGAAGGAGTAGAAAGAAGTGAGTTTTCCCTAAAGTCTTATAGCCTCTCGAAGAAAAGTACGGACGTCTTCATACCGTTCCGCAAGACTCTACTAGACTCATTTTGGTATAATGAGATCAACGAACCTAGGGCTCTAATACCAACTTTGTCACGACCCAGACCATCGTGATTGGCACCCACACTAACCCTCCGATGGGAGAACCATAACTATTAACTAACTAACCTCAAACTAAGCATTTAAAGATACGGAACCAGGTTTATATACAGAAATAAAGTAGAGTTCCCATAAACTCTAAAAGTCTAAGAATAGATACTAAAAACAATGCGGAAATAACGCCTAGAACCTGAAAGTCAATGTACCAAAACTCTAACAATGAGCCAAAAGTCTAAAGGAAATGGGTACAACCCAAACTAAACATAAGAATATCTAATGAACTAGTCTAAGTCCGAATAAGATGGACTAAACAGAAAAAGAACACAAGGCAGCCCGGAAGAACTGGCTCACCCTTGAATTCGATGACGATCACTGATCTTCTATACGAGGTCTGTCAGTAGCTGCTTGAAGATGCCATGTACTCAACAAAGAAAGAGCAACTCCAGTATCAGTACACAACCACAGTGTACTGGTAGGATCACGCGGCTATCCCACTAAGTGCAATATAAGCAAGTCATTACAACATCATAAACAGGCATATACCAAACATATACAATATCAATATCACTTATGAACAACGTACCATTTCACATACTCAACAATTACGCATATACAACAAGTCATTGGTCCTCTCAAGGAACCCATACCCAAATAGTTAGTGTACCAGATCGTGGTCCCCGTTCCAACTTAGTGTGTCGCATCGTGACACTCGTTTTAATATTTATGTCGGTATGTGACATCCGATCCCAACTAGTGTGTCGAAACACGACACCCACTACATTCAACATACCACAATTACAATCACAATGTACATTCTCACAATCATACAATTAAGAGGTGATTCATGGCATATAGTTATTCGTTCATACTCATTTACGATTAGTGTGATCAATAATGCAACATTCGCATACATACATGAAATATAATGAAGCAAGAACAAACATATATCACACAACATGAAATAACAACCATCACATACCTCGAACAAAACTTGAATCCCCTAAGAAACTTGATTCTTCCTCTTCCGGATTCTTTCCGCTTGTTCTTGTTCTACAAACTATCAATATAACGCAAGGATCAATAAACGAAGCCTAATTACCCAGATTATAATCGAAATTATCAACCCTAGGCCAAACCCATGATCCCAATACCCAACTTAGGACTTTTTTCACCATTAACTTCAGGCCAAAACCCTCCCCCAACGATAATTACCCATGAATTTACGTTCTACGGCTCGAAAAACAGATTAGGGGAGTAAAATCCTTACCTTTAGCACCAAAAGTCATGGAAAACCTTCAAGAAATAACCCTGGGTCGTCCCTTAGCTCTCAAGAATGAAACTTGCAGTAAAATAACGTTTTTGGATTTTAATACCGACTTATTTTTTTACTGTCCCGCTACAGTGGCCCCGCTCTGGCGGCTTGCGCAGAGACAGAACGTCAGAATTAGAGTTTCAAACCCCCATTTCTCAACACACCTTCAACCCATGACATTCAAAAACAACCTGTTCATGCTAAGATCAGTTTCGGTGTTCCACTCGCCCGAATTCGATTCCGTAAAGTCGTACGGGTTCCTTAACGTCTTAGTTATCTACTCATGTGATCAAATTCATAATTAGATCTCTCATTCGTTACCAGATTTCCCTAGACCTCACTGACTCCGATTTCGTTTAAATCTGGACTAGGTTAGGAAATTCCAAGTTACTACCAAAAAGTTTTCTGAACTCAATTGTTTCCCTATTGGATTTTCTATAACGACCAGAACCGGTCGTTACACTCAGCTAGGTGACTATTGAGCGTGACCAGATTCAAGGGTGAGTCAGTTCTTTCAGGCTGTCATGGATCTCTCTTGTTTAAGTCCACTCTTTTCGAACTCAGACTATTTGTTTAGGGTGTTTTGTTTAGTTTTCGGGGCTGCGCTCCCTTTTCTTAGACTGTTTAGTTAATCGGAGTTTTGGTAGAATGACTTTCAAGTTCTAGGGGTTGTTCTTCCGCATTAGTTTGGTTAGTTTTATTTAAACCTTTGGAGTTTATGAGAACTCTATATAAATTCTGTATTTAAACCTGCTTCCGTATCTTTAAATGTCTAGCTTTGGGGTTAGTTGGTTAGTAGTAATGGTTCTCCCACCGGAGGGTTAGTGTGGGTGCCAATCACGGGCGGTCTGGATAGTGACATATAAAGTATCTCATCATTGTCCATCTTTTTACTCACAATTTAAAAAAAAATATTTACAACTATACTGAAACAGACTAGTACAATACTAACTAAAAAATTGTACATGCAAGCATCTGGAAATTTAACGACAATTTGATGTGAATGTAATAGAATTAACACTTTAACAACTACATTAAACTTGTTATTCATCAATCTGAAACTCTTTTTCGATCGATAATCTCAAACTCTCAGGAGCCTTGAATGGGATTAAAATAATTGGAGAATCAATCATAAACAAACTTGCAAAGAAAAATAATAATTTGTGGTAGAGGAGCCTTGAATGAGATAAATTGGTCGTTGTTGTTGGTGCTGCTGCTGGGAACATAAAAAACGTAAATTTTATTGTAAAACAAAAAAAAAAAGCCAAAATGTGCTTAACTTAAAAGACCGTTGTTATTAATTTCAAATGTCTGAAAAATAAAATTTGCTATAAGATAATAGACAAAATATGCTTAATTGTAACAGGCAAATTGTAATTCATTTTATAAATCAAACATCGAAATTGGTTTCGATTAATACAAATTTTGAAATTTTAAAAATTAAGATAATTACAAAAAAAAAAAAAAACAATGCAAAAAAATTGGAGCATTCAACAACAAACAAATTATTTTAAAATCAATCCATTTTCATCGTTATCCATTTATTATTATTATTATTATTATTTTATTTTATTATTATTAAATTTGAATTTTTCATAAATAATGAAGGTCTAATTATCATTTTTGGAACATCACACGTCAGGACTCCTATTAACTATTAAGCATCATAAATATTGATACTCCATAAAATACGCAGGCCAATTAAATTTAACCCTTGCAAAAATATTTTTACAATAATTAAAACGTAATTATAGAAGATTAAAAACATAAAATTTATGCATATCAAAAGGAGATATTCTATGACTTAAACATCACTAATGACCACACTTTTATTTTTGTATTTACTCTAAAATCTAAAATAATAGATGATGACTTAAAATAATGTTATACATAAGCGAAAAAACTACATAAATCATCCAAAGAACTGGATAAAATTTGAATAAAATTTGAAGAAATAAGACTTACAGAGGAATGGATGTTTGTACATCCCACACAGTGTATAGTAATTTCGATAGTTTTTTTTGTAGAAGAAGTGGGTGGGGTTGGTTTAGAAGACGTGGGGTAGTTTATTTATAGGATAACTAGTTCGTTTCGTGCGATTATAAGTTTTTTTATTAGATATTTGAAATATTTTTATAATTCTATAATATTAATTTCCTTTTGTGTATGTATATATTAAGTATATATCTAACTATTTCTCAACCTTTCAAGAGCTGCACTTTAATTTTTTTTTTTTTTTTTTTTTTAAAGTATTCGACTACGTTTACTACAAAAATAAAAAGTGAAGGGGGTAAAACATCCAAATGGAACCTATTTCATTAATTTTTTCCATTCTTATTTCCTCCTTCGCCTCCTGTCTTCTTGTTGTTCTAGCTTTCTTACTTATTTATTATTCTAATAAGAAAGAATATTTACCTTTTCCTTTCTTCTTCCACTTAAACATCACATTCTTTATAATTGAAAAAATGATCATTAATCTCACTCTGAAGCTATTTTTTTTCCGTCCTAAGAATTATCGAAACTATATTAACAATTCATAAAATATAAAAGAGTCACTCATTTATTTTTTTTAAAAATCATAAATTTAATACACGATATCGTTAGGAAAAGGAGAGAATTCAAAAAATAAATGAATGTTCAAGTTTCAATTTATTTTTGGACAACTTAAGAATTTATCATTCAATTATTCCTTTTAATTGAAAATAAGTAAAATTAATTTGTTAAACTTATTGTTAAATAATGTGTTCACTTATTATTACTGATATATTTTAACTACAGTAATACAAGATAGATGAATGAAAACATATTATTGTAAAAGATATAGAAAATAATTAACATAAAAAATTCTACTGAAAAATAATTGAAGAAAGTTCATAAACATTAGAAGAAGACGAAGAAGTGAGTAACAATAAATTAAAAAAATCATATCAATCCGTCACAAAATAACAGATCAATAACTTACCAAACAAAATAGGGTATCCATCCCCTTATAATTCCATTAGTCACCTATTTTTAATTTGCAAAAAGTCACTAACATATACCACAAGTAACTATATAATATTACATAAATATTTCAAAAGAAAAGGAAATTAAAAAAGGAATTCAAAGGAATTAATTACCTGACATAAAAAAATGAAAAACATGATTGGTAGGAAAGTAATATGTAAAAAAAATTTGAAGAGAATTTTTGAGTGCCATATATATATGCTCTAAATTTGTAACTGTTGTGATAATTTGTAATGAAGATCTTAAAAAGAAGCAGTAATAATGGATAATCAAAGCTAAGAACTGAAACTTTTATGAGCAGCTATTATTTTATATTGGATGGATAGATCGTGGGTTGCAATACCGTGAGTAAAAGATAAAAAGAAAAAAATATGAAAAAATGTTTAATTGATATATTGAAGACAAACGTTTAAGGAAATGAAATAATTGGATCCGGCTCCTCTCCATTTTTCTTGTCTCCATTTTCCCTAAATTCTAGTCTTGATTAATGACAAATGGCATAGATTATATTTAATGTTTAAGATTTAATTAATTAAAATATATTCGTAACTATGGTTTAGATAATAAATATATTATTATATCAATTAAAAATAGTTCTATTATTTCTCCTCTTTTCTCCTTACTAGTGAAATTGTATGCGCTTCGCACAGCTATATGAAATATTTATAAGATAATAATATGTAAAATTTATATTTAGGTTAGTGTCGAATATATAAGATAATATTGATATTTCTCTTCATCAGCGATATGATACGTTTTTTCATCGTTTTTTAAACATATATATTAGAATTTCTTTTTGCATCTTTTTCAGTGCAAATTATTCATATGTATATAGTAGAACAAAATATTCACCGTGGTGAAGTAAATGAAATAAGAAGTAATATTTTGAAATAACAATATATTGTATTATGTTGAAGGTATTTTGTATGTTTCAATTTCCTCTATCTTTTGTAGGAGTACTAATTTTCTATACAAATTCTAATTTCGTAAAAAAAGAATTTAATTTTTTTTATTGTATCTTTATTATTACATTTGGTTATTATAATTTTTTAAACTCTAATTAAATATTTATAAGAATTATAAAAAATGAAACATTCAAAAGTTATGAATAATATTTAAAATTAGAAGTTACAAGTAAGATGAAGAGACATGAGTTATAAATAATTTAAATGTACAATTTTATTAGACATTAAATGCATTAATAATTTTGCATTGATTTTAATTGTAAATAAATGAAAATATGGGTGAAAATACAAAAATGAACAAAAAATATAATAATCAGTGACTGCATAAATATTATAAATACATTTCAAACAAAAAAATGGCATCATAAAATTAGTATTTTATTTTTCAATTACTTTTTGCAAGTATAATAAAAATGAAACTCCTAATCATCATATTTTTTTGTTTGTTGTTGAAATGGGATGATTATATCAATTGTGATTCATAAAAAAAGTAGAATACTAAAGGACCAAATGATAAGCATTGACAATACATGTAGCTAAATTGTTTATACAAACCAAAGTTTAATTATTATTTTTTTAGCAAAAGTAGCTAAGTAACTAATACAAGTCAAAATAAAAAATGTTTTAGCAAAAACAATCTCTAATTATGTCCCTCCCCTCCTCTTCTATCATCTTCCCTTGCAAGTAGATCCGCCATCATATTTTGCTCCATATATCAAGTTCTTCATCATATGCTATCAATTGAATAAAAAAATAAATATGAATAAATAAACTATCATATACCAATTAAAAAATAATTATATTAAAAGAAAGAAGAAATTTAAACTATATGTGATATATCTATATATTATTTTTTCAATAGTATTAACAATACTAAATAATAATTATGTGTTTAAATCTAATAAATATTATAATCAAATTACATTATATCCCAAAAACTAACTATTAGAAAGAACAGTTGCATGCTGACAACACATTATTCATTATTACTAATATTTTTTTTATCATACTTGCTTAGTGAATGATAATATATACATAAATAAACTATTAAAAAAGCATGTCCAAGTAAATAAAAAAAAAAAAAACTTGGGAATGAAATATATCTTACCACTATAAAAAAAATGAAGCAATTACGACGGTTTCTATATGAGTATTGCGGCAGTTTTAACTGCCGCTACGTTAATTATTGACGGTTTGTAAAAGCATCGTAATGACGCCTGTCACAAAGTTATTGTGACGGTTTTGGACAAACCACTGTAATTGTAATTAGTATAAAATGGCGGTTTGTTGTTTCATATTGCGACAGTCAATCCCAACCGCAATTGTATTTCTAAACGGCGCATTGAGTGCTTTAAAACGCCGTAATGTATTTAATGCAACAATTGCCTTTCCTTCTTTATATTCTTAAAAAAAATATTATTTCAGAGTATGTTTAACGCTTAAAGCTTGTTTATTTGTTCTACAATAGTAATGACAGAAACATATTAATACAAAGGATTAGTAAAACAAATCATTCATTAATTCATACATGAAAAACATAACCACTTCAAAATTACATGGTAATTCTTAAAGTATCCAGAAATAATGTTTTTACATCTATTGAAAAAAAAAATCAACCACAACATATTCAAGAAATAGTATTCAACGAGGACTCGGATGATCTTCGTTGGTAAGATCATATGGTGATCTTTTTGGCTCTTAGGGGAATAGACGCCACCTGCAATAAGTGACATGAAATCAATATTTGATTTTGAGAGAGCCAATGGCAGGGCTGCTAATATCATGAAAGATATAACTATATATGATGAAGATATAACCTGAAAATGGTAAAGTCTGGGAAAGAGGTACATGAAACCGAATGAGCAGATGTTGTTTCAACTTTAGATCACCCTTACGAGGCTCGCAAAAAGAAAAACATATATTCACATTTT
>JAJONR010000144.1:0-18673 GCA_029582245.1 Solanum etuberosum
GAAGGTCAGGCCATAGCATAAGGAAGGAAGCTCACTCAGAAGCGAATTCCGACTACTATTTTAGAGTACCGAAGCTCAAGAATAAAAGTCCTTAGACACGTAATGAATCTTGAAGTACTATTTTTGTATCTCCCTGACCAAATCCGCCTACATTAGGATTACTCGTTAATGGTTGATCAAATTTGATAAATTCGCCCTCGGAAACAAGAAGTTAATCAATTTAGAATTGATTATCAAGGAATCTGATAAAATTCAATCCCTAAATAAAACTGTTACACCAACATGTCAGCTTAGCATTTAAGACCTTACTATACTATTTTTATCCATGCACATGATGATCAATATATCACCAAATTAATTCTATATCTATATAATATCTCCCTGATATCACTACTCACACACCTCAAACCAAAGCAAAAATAAATATTCACCAAAACCAAGAAGAAATTAAAAATACATCAATGGCTTCTTCTAATTCCAAGATTATCTTCATCTTTTTCATCCTCATTTCCATTTTCACCCCTCAAACTTTCTCACAAGGTGACTACTCATCATGTGAATCACAAACACATAACACATGCAACAACAAATACAAAGCATTAACCTTAAAAATCATAGCTATATTTACGATATTAATCACTAGCATGATCGGAGTATGTTTGCCTCTCGTTACACGTTCAATTTCAGCGTTAAGCCCTGACCGTAACGTTTTCGTTATCGTTAAGGCATTTGCTGCCGGAATTATACTAGGAACCGGTTTCATGCACGTGTTACCAGATTCATTTGAAATGTTGTTGTCTAATTGTCTGAAGGAAAATCCTTGGCATAAGTTTCCTTTTACTGGATTTGTTGCTATGTTATCAGCTATAGTTACGTTGGCTATCGACTCTATTGCTACTAGTTTGTACAGCAAAAAGCACAATAATGCTCGTGTAATTAATCCAGAACAAGTTCAAAATGGAGTACATGATATTATTAATGGTACTAGTGATCAAGAATTGGGCATGGTGAATAATAATGTGTATTTCCATTCTCATCACCGTGGCTCCCTTTCGAAAGATGGAACAAAACTACTTCGTTATCGAGTCATTGCCATGGTTAGTCTATCGATCACTTATCCTGCTCAATTTATGTGACATTTTCTAAATTATTAGTAGTATATATATATGAAAATGTTTGCACATGGAGAGTGCATAACATAAATAGTTCATAATAATTTGAAAAATAGATTGATATTGTTGACTGCTAACTCTAGCTGTACCATTCATAGATAGATCCAAAATTTGTAGCCAGAGTCCACCACATGCATGTCTTTTTCCTGTCAACAACAAATAATAATGACATTTTTACCAAATTTTAGCTAGGTTAGGTTGTTGCTCCAAACATTACTAAATTAGCTAAAATCCTATTTTAGATATGGTGGTCCATGTGCTTATCTTGCCTAAAATGCTACTATTCAGACAAGTTTTCCGATAGTAGTTTTTTCATATTTTTAAAAATATTTTGAATACAGTTTTCAAATACATAAATTTTATTTCAAAAAACGTAAAGATTTCATGGCCGACGGTTGAATTAAATTGTTTGAGTGTCAAAACCAACGATGCCACATAAACTAGGAAAATAATTTTCAATTTTTGATCATTTATCTATGATACTTTTTGAAAAAAATAATTAAATAAATAGATTGATGCATACTTATTTACTATATACAATATTTATTTAGAGAGGAGGAGGTGCAAATGTTGAATATACAGAGGGTCCTTTTATTTATTTACAAATTTATCCCATTAGACATTAGTATTCTTATAATTTCGCAATCTTAAATTATTCATCCCTATGGCTATACCCCGATTCGGTATTCCCGACAAAACACAATAGTTTTATTGTTAAGTTTTATACATTAAATATTAATAGTGCATTATTTTTCGGTCAGCAAGTTAAGGTAACTTTTTATTGTATCCCAAAAAATTATAACTACAATCAATTAAATTGAACTGATTTATTTATTGGCAGGTATTAGAGCTTGGTATCATAGTTCACTCAATAGTAATAGGGATTTCACTTGGATCTTCAAACAATACATGCACAATAAAAGGACTTGTTGCTGCACTATGCTTTCATCAAATGTTTGAAGGAATGGGACTTGGTGGTTGCATTCTTCAGGTAATTTTCTTAAAAAATTGAAAGTGATATTAATTATAAGGACAAAAAAAAGTAGCAGTAGAGTAGTAACCAATTGAAAGAACGTCAAACAAATTGGATAATAAGGACAATAGTTGATGATAAATAAAATTGAATGATTAAATGACTTTAGTGAAATAAAGTAAAGTTTATTATAATTGGTCCATGAAAGAGTCTTGATATTTTTTTTTTGTTTTTTTCATAATATATAGGCAGAGTACAAATTGTTGAAAAAGGCAGCAATGGCATTTTTCTTTTCAGTAACAACTCCATTTGGCATAGCACTTGGAATTGCACTATCAAATACTTATCAAGAAAATAGCCCTCGTGCTTTAATAACTGTGGGCTTATTGAATGCCTCATCTGCTGGCCTTTTGATTTATATGGCTTTGGTGGATCTTCTTGCTGCTGATTTTATGGGTGACAAGTTACAAGGTAGCATCAAGTTACAAATCAAGGCTTTTATTGCTGTACTTTTGGGTGCTGGTGGCATGTCTCTAATGGCCAAATGGGCTTGACATTGATCAATTCATCCTAATATATAGTTTTTGATGGAAGTAATTGGAGGACAACATGAATAATTAATCTTTAGTCAATGTTATTAAGAAGTTGCTAAACTAATGCGCCGCTCAATTTCTCTCTTCTATAACTATATATATATATATGTAAACTGAAGTCTTTCTTGCGTAAATGTGGAATCAGAATTTGAAGTTTATATTATAAGTTTAAGATTTTGGTTTGTTTGAGTTACTTGGTTCTTAAATAGCGGTTTAATTTTTTGTTGCATAATATATCATTTTAAGAATCCATTAAATGTCTTGTCATCAGTGGCGTATGCTTGATTTATTGTAAGCGGTGTCGTCATTGAAGGAAGAAAACATATGAACAAATTAGAGTGAAGAATAACTATTTTTTGAACGTTAGAGTTTTAGGTTTAGGGTGATTAATAGGCCGTTTGACCAAATTTCTAAAATTAAACTTATTTTAAAAAGTATTATTTTTTCAAAAATGCTTTTCAAGAAAATTATTTTGGCGAGAAGCAATTTGTGTTTGTACCAATAAATTCAGAAAATATTTTTGAGAAGCAATTAGTATCTGACCAAGCAAATAATGTAATTTTCTCAAAAGCTACTTTTTTTTAGCTAAATTTTTAGGCTTTTACCTAAAAATTTAAAAATTGTCTTTCTTTCTTAAAAAATAATAGCTCAAAAGCACTTTTCAATTAATAATAGCTCACAATTTCTTTTTTAAAAAATGCAAAAGTTTGCTACCACCGAGGTTTGAACTCAAGGAGAAGGCTATAATACTGAAGCACTTAACCAGCAAGCCGTTTGAAAACTAATGTCAAATGTCATCATAGTATATTATTATATACACATATTATTTTTTTCTGATATATATGTGTATATATAGATTAAACTTTCCAACAAAGTAGTGTCGACTGACCCCCCCTTTTACTAAGGTGGGTCCGCCCATGCTTGTCATACTCTTATATAAGAGGTGAATGGACGAAAAATCAAGACGTACGTGTAATTATGAGTCTGGCAACGGTACCGGTAACGGACCTATCGGATCGGAATCGGAATCGGGGTCCGTTGGGCGGAAAGGGACCGGAATAGGACCGGACTGGAACCGATAGTTCCGGAAATTATAGAATATTCCATCCCGGACCGGTACAGTATCGGGACCGGACCGGATCGGTAACCGGGATACCGGTTATATATTTTTTTAAAAAAAATTAATTATTAAAATTAAAAAATTAGGAAAATTAATCAATTATTAAAACTTTTATACTTTTAAAGTTTAAATTTCAAACTTTTAAAAGTTTAAAAGTTTAAATTTCAAACTTTAAAAGTTTAAAAGTTTAAATTTCAAAGTTTAAAAGTTTCTATTTTATAACTTAAGTTTCAACTTTGTCATTTGAAAATTGAAAATATAATAAAAAAAGACTTTGTATTAAAATTGAAGACAATAATAAAAATAAAATTAAGGCGAATAGCCTATAGTTTTATTAATATTAATTAAGTAGTACAATTTGAGTTACAAAATATTAGTAGAGGATTAGAGGACCTAATCTACACAGCCATCTTCTAGGAAGGGTTCTGTTTGAATTAGACGTCGAATTATCATACTCATACTAATAGTTCATGCTACCAAGCCAATCTTTTCTTAAATCATTTAACATTTCTTTAGTAACATGATCTGGAATTGGTTGATCGGCTAGTTCCTCCAATGCATCAATGCCGTCGTCACTAAAATCTTGCAACATTTCATCAATATCATTTTCAAATTTGGTAGGTAAAGCTGGACTCCCATAACTCATTCTCTCGTCATTAATCCAATCTCTAAATAGTACCGATATCTCCAAGCTATCTGCTGCTAATGAATATCTATTCTCTCCAATTTGAAATCTTGTTGCACTAAAAGCGCCTTTCGAAGCTACTGAAGATGCTTGAATAGCTAACACATCTCGAGCCACCGGTTGAAGTTTTGAAAATCCCTTGCCGCGATTGCTCCACCAATCTAGAAGATCAGGTAAACCTTGTGAATCCTTAAAAGTTTCCGTATTTTGATTAATATATGCATCAAAATCATTTTTATCATTATGAGAAAGTTCAAGATAACTATCTAGCATATCATCAATATCATTTTCATTATATCTACACCTAGAAGATTCAGGTTCTTCATTACGTACTACATTTCTTCTATTCTCATTATACAAGTCATACAATTTTCTAGCTTCAATTTTTATACTATCTTTACATTCTTGACAACTAGGTGTTTCAAAATCTTGAATATCTAAATTGAAATATATTTTATCAACCATTAGTGATGCACCTACATCTTTGTAATGTGGGTTTAACAAACAAGGTTAAATAAATTTGAGGAATAGGAAAAAAATATTTTTAAAATTTTTCAATCATCTTCTTAACAGAATCTTCAAATCTTGGTTTATTTTTGTATTTATAAAATTTAATGGAAATAGCACAAATATTTGATAAAACAGAGCAAATAGTTGGATAATAAAGTCCAGAAATTTGTTTTGTAGCTAAATTAAAAACTTTTAAGAATTCTATAAGTTCTTTTACGTCATTTCAATCATTATCATCAAGTCTATAGTTCATATTTGAATTATGAGCATTCCAAACCATTTGTAAAGGTTTCCTATATTCATAGGCGACTTGAAGCATTTCAAATAAAGAATTTCATCCAGTACACACTGATTTTGGAATTTTTCTAGGTGGAAGATTAAATTCACGATAACGATTTTCAAATTCTCTACGTCTAGACTTAACTTGACATTTAAAAATAAAATGACATGCAGTTTCACATTTTATGCAACCATCATTATACATTGCTATACCATCTCTAACAATCAAATTATATATGTGTGCAACACACCTAATATGAAAACCATCAATGTAAACAGGGCAAAGAGTCGGTTTTAGTATTTCAACAACAAATGTATTATTAGATGCATTATCTAAGGTGACACTAATTATTTTATTGCAAATTTCATAGTTTTGTAAAACATCTATAATAGGTTGAGCTATGTAATTATCGATTTTATTCATTTCATAACATTTATAACCTAATTTTTTTTTTTTGCATAATCCAATTTTCATCGATCCAATGGACAGTAATAGTGAAATAATCATTACCATTTACACTACGACCCATATTAAAAGTAATAGCTATTTTACAAGTATTATAATAAAATAAACAACGAAGATATTGAAAATGTTGAGTTTGATAATCAAAGATAGCCTTTTTAATTGTGTTTCTTAAAAACCCTTTAAAATGTGGATTATACACAATTTGAATATAATGAATAAAACCGAAATTTTCAGCAAAACTAAAAGGAAATCTAATAACAACAATCATTTTAGCTAATTCTTCCAAAAAAAAATCTCTACTATATGAGCGTTGTGTACTAGAGCCAGAAACATTAGAAGGATCTAATTGCGTTTGGATCATATTAGAGCCCCCTACTCCTACTGTTGCACTAGGAAGGGTGGTACCATTCTTTTTAGCTTCGGCTACAGCTTTAGCATGCAAAAAATCATTTTTACAACATCCCATTAAATGATTACTCAAATGTCCCGTCCCAACCTGTTTTCCCACAGTTTTATGATTCATTCTATGTTTACATTTATTACAAATAGCTTGTGTTTTATCTTCACTTTGAGTCATAAATTGCCACACAACTGATTTTTTAGCACGTTCTACCTTAGGCCTAGGACGTACGGGGGGAATGGGAGAAGGACAATGAAAGGGACCGGGAGCGGGAGTGGGACTAGTAGCCGTAATTGGCTCTGTTTCATCTTCATCATCATCATCTTCGTCAAAAGTATTAATATCATCATTTTCTACTTCTTCATCTAATTCTTCATCAAAATTACCAAACATTCTTTGTAAAGATTCATGATAAGGATCTAATCCAATATCACTATCAATATTAAAAACAGTTGCATCAACATGCGTAAAATCTTCCGTATTTATTCTTACTTGTGCTACTTTTCTAGTTTTAGATTTAGAAGAACTACCAATTTTATTTTATTTCTCAAAATTTAAGGTAAATAAATTAGTGACCGCATCATATACAGTTGTTTTACCTTTGCCAACTTTTTTTTTACCGAAATCCATATTAAAATATGAAAAGTGAGTAAATTATATATAATACAAAAATTAAATGCAAACAAATAAATAACTAAATAAGTAGAGACAAGAGACTAATTACTCACTAAATAAATAAATAATTAAATGCAAACAAATAAATAACTAAATAAGTAAATTATATATAATATGGAAATTAAATGCAAAAAGATGTGAGTTGGAACGAATGTACCAAACGTCTACTTAAAAAAGTAGACGTGTATGACCGAAAACCAAAATTGATAGATGAAAATTGAATTTTGAAGCTCCAAAGACCAAACTAGTAATCCACCAAATATTTCAAACTAATATAATTTGTAATTTAATAGAGATTAGAGACTTGAGAGTAGAGAGAGTAGAAGATGAAGAATATTTGGGGGTATTTATAGTTAAAAAAATAGGATATAAATGTAAATTTTAAAATTTTGGGGTATTAAAAAAAAATTGGGGGGGGGGGGGGTAGGGGTGTTTTGGGGGGTTAGGGGGTGAAATAGCCGTTGGGTGGGGTCCAATACCAGTTACCCAACGGCCTGCCAACGGCTATATTGATTAAACAAAAATAAAATAAAATCCTTAACTCCAACTGGATCGGACCGGACCGGATCGGTTCGGACCGGAACCGGCCCTTTCCGGTAAAACCTGGTTT
The DNA here is from genome assembly GCA_029582245.1 of Solanum etuberosum. NCBI lineage: Eukaryota > Viridiplantae > Streptophyta > Magnoliopsida > Solanales > Solanaceae > Solanum > Solanum etuberosum. Next base: position 7,484 of record JAJONR010000144.1, read on the forward strand.
CCGTCCCGATTCCCCTTCGTAACGGACCCAATCGGAGCCTACCGGAACGGTAACGGACCGGGACAGAACGGTACCGGCACCTCCCGGTTCCGCTGCCACGCTTACGTGTAATGATCATAACTCAATAACTTTCTTGTACTATAAGAAACTTCACATCCTTCTACTTAAAATTAAGCACATCTTTGATGGTTGAATAGTAGAGTCGGCAAACAGTACTTAATTTAAGTTAAATTTAGAAGAGTCAAATTGAGTTGAATATAAAGGGATCTTCATGCAAATAGTCCAGTCGAATTTACCGTTTATCCTTTTTTTTTCGATCGATATACATAGATTATACATTAATCATATACCAGTATACACATATATCCGCTTAACTATTTCTAAGTTGTTTGATGAGCAACTATATTTAAATAAATTCTTCAAATATTAAGTCATAAGATGGTCATATTTTGTAAAAATCCAGGTAGGATAGGAAACTACCAAGTCAACATCAGACACATGCCTTCCTTATTGAGCACTCGTTTAAAACACACCCTTTGCCATTTTGGATACATATTTTCCGTATTTGTAAGTACAAAGTCCACATGTATATATGTTTATTAAACATTTAGGCCCCTGCCCACTTCATGCCTTTGCTGTGATATAATACTATATATACCGTTTACTTCTATTTCTCTATTCTAATAATATCATTTATTTCCAGCCATTTTCATGCTAGCTTTGGTGAATAGTATTAGGCTTCAATGCGTTATCCAACTTTAATTATTTTTTAAAAATGAAATAGCCACCAATCATTGTTTTGCTAACCCTATGTTACGTTTGGATAATGAATTTAATACTATATTTTAAATCCTAGCTAGCACACGGAATAGCAAAACTCAAAGTATATATAAATAGCTACCTAGTAGCCCGCAGGTAACATAACTCATAAGTATTCATTCTTATACTAAAAAAATCTTTACAATGGCTAATTATAATATCAAGTACATCGCCATCTTCTTCATTCTCATCTCAATTTTGGCCCCTCGAGTTTTATCAGTAGTCGAAGATTGTGGAGCAGAAGAAGACAACTCATGTGTCAACAAATCCAAAGCGTTACCCTTAAAAATCATAGCCATAGTCTCCATATTAATCACTAGTATGATTGGAGTATGTCTTCCATTGGTCACGCGTTCTATCCCGGCCCTAAGCCCGGATAGAAGCCTATTCGTGATTGTCAAGGCATTTGCAGCTGGAATTATCTTGGCTACGGGGTTTATGCATGTGCTACCAGACTCATTTGACATGTTGTCGTCGAGTTGCCTTAAGGAGCACCCGTGGCACAAGTTCCCCTTTACTGGATTTGTGGCTATGTTGTCTGCTATAGTAACAATGGCTATTGACTCTATAGCTACTAGTTTATACAGCAAAAAACATAATGGTGGTGTGGTTAATCCAGAAGGTGATCAAGAAATGGCTGTGGCTGGAAATCATGTTCATTCTCATCATCACCATGGATCCCTTTCGACTAAAGATGGACTTGATGGCAAAAAACTTCTACGATACAGAGTAATTGCCATGGTGAGTTTCCTTCTTTGTTCTATTATATGTCTAACACATACCTTTTGTTCAAAAAGAATTACTACTACTTTTCTGTGTTTACAAATAGTTTTAAATTTAAATATTCATTTTAGAAATAATGATCATTGTTTTAGTATATATCGATAAACAACGGACAATATTTAATGCCTTATTTATGTCAACTTCTTTTTAATGAAAGAAGAATATTAACTAAAGGTATTCATTTATTGAAAAGTTATATCGAGTTCTACTAGACTATTAATTTTGAACTACACAAAAACGTTAATATTGCAGGTGTTAGAGCTGGGAATCATAGTTCACTCAATAGTAATAGGAATTTCACTTGGCGCTTCAAACAATACATGCACAATTAAAGGACTTGTTGCTGCACTTTGCTTTCATCAAATGTTTGAAGGAATGGGACTTGGTGGTTGCATTCTCCAGGCAAGTTTTCATATATTTTTTTTTTTGAATAAATAGTACCTTATTAACAAAAATATCGATCATTAATTAAATATATTTTCTTATTGCATTCACTAATTCTACTCTTCGATGATCTTCTATCCAGGCTGAGTACAAGTTTTTGAAGAAGGCAATAATGGCGTTTTTCTTCGCAGTAACAACTCCATTTGGTATAGCACTTGGTATAGCATTGTCAACTACCTATGAGGAAAACAGTCCACGGGCGTTAATAACCGTTGGATTGCTGAATGCATCATCTGCTGGCCTTTTGATATATATGGCTTTGGTTGATCTTCTTGCTGCTGATTTTATGGGTGACAAATTACAAGGTAGTGTAAAGCTACAAATTAAGTCATACATGGCTGTTCTTCTTGGTGCTGGTGGAATGTCTGTCATGGCCATTTGGGCTTAAATTTGTCTTCATATTTTGTTTTGAGCAATAAGTGTGTAAACGTACACCCCCCTCCTTTTTATCTAATTTTGCTATCTTGTAAAATTCATGTCCTATTGTGAGTTGCACAAAATTCTGTAAAATACATCATCTTATATAAGTGTATCCAGTGAGTGAACTTTTCCAATTACTAAATATTCTTCCGCAAATTATTAAGTAAAGGGAAAAGGTTTGCCTTAACAATTAACATCACAAATTTAGTTATTCATTACAACTTTGTAAAATCTTCGGCTTAATGTAATAGCAACTGAAATCTCTAGATACAAAATAAAACTAAAGAACTAACAAAGAGTGTATCATCATATATTACGGAACAAAAAAAGTTAAAAGTTGAATTACGATTTTACCCCTACTATAAATTAAAATGTACATTTAATTATTTAATTTAAATATTAAATTGTATTATTTTAATAAAAATGTTAATGACTTTTGCACTTCCTTAGATTAATTCCTAACTATATTAAATTGTATCGTTTTAATAAAAATGTTAATGACTTTTGCACTTAACTAAAATATTTAATTTAATAATATTTATCATCTATAATCTATATGTATATTTAATTTCATCATCATCATATCATATATCATATATATATATATACTAAATTATTATTTTTATAAAAAACTAATTAATTAAATATTAAATGTTTCTTAAAAAAATGACTATTTTTCATTCACTAAATTAACATTGTTCCTCTAATAACTGCTTCAAAACTAAATTATTACGCAATTATTAATGTTTCAATGCACAAAAAATAACATATTTTTTTTAGGAATTTCAAAGATTATTTTGAAATTTACAAGCAAAAAGTCACGTTATCCAAGAAACATTGTTGATATTCTCATGCATTTATATCATGATTTGCACATATCTAACTCTTGACTATACACATTCTCTTATAATTTTTGGATTAACCCTACATTTGTCATCTATAAATATGAAAAATATTGGAGTAAACAACATTATGTGATATACAAGGAATGGGTAAGCTAAGATTTGGGGGATCAACTTCTTTAGGGATGAACAAAGCATTATTTTTGCTCTTTTTTTTAGAAGAACAAAGGTGAATGATCTTCAAGAAGGATATGTTTTTTTTAGTACATAGTTTCCTTCTTTGAATGTAAAATAAAGGGTCATGCATTGAAATATAAGATCATGACTCTTTACTAATATACTTGTGTGATGTAATTTGTAAAAAATATATATAATTTACTTGATCTTTTTAACGATTAAATTATTGTACTATATTAATTGATAATAAAAGTTATTTAATTTACTCTTACAATTTTATTAATTACTTATTTATGTTTATTTTTTGTAAGGGGTGTGTAAGATAGAATATAAAAAACTATATTTTTATCAAATTTTTTCTGAAGGGGTGTACAAGATTGAAACACGATGAATAATTTGAAATGGATAAAGTAACATATGACTAAATTATTAATAACTTCTTTAATTTACAGAAGAAATAATGATATAAATGTTTATCCTTATTTATTTATCCTTTTGTCTCACTTTGAGAAAGGCAAATTCAATGTTTCAACTTTTGATACGGTTTCATATTTTAAGTTGTCACTCCGTTGATGCTATGTTTCTGTATTCTAAGCTCATTTTTGAAAAAAATAATTTGGTCTAATACTTGATATGATCCCTTAATAATAATAAAAATTAATATTGATTATTAATTGTAGCTTTCATTTTATTTTAATTAACTTTAAGAAGTGGCTATCAAATTCTTTTTATTTTTATCTTTCTTCTTTTCTCTGAACATTGTCTTGTAGGTAATAAACATATGGGATAAAAATATACATATATTAATTTGTGTTTATAATTATAGAATTTTAAAGTACTAAATATTATTATCTTTTATTTCATTTGGAGAAGAGATACTTTGTTGTCATATTTTAATTTGTTATTGGTATCCAAGAGTAGATTCCAAATATTTAAACTTTTTTTTGTTTGAAAATAAATGATATTCATGTAATTTAATTATAAAACTATTTTTGATACAATGATAAATTGAAACAATTCATGTCAATTTAGATGAATACACGTGCATCGTATCTAGAAACTAGTATATATATATAGAGAGAGAGACTCTGTAGATCAGTAAATATGAAACCATTTACAAATATATAAGTGAAACATATAGTATAATAAATTGGAGAGTGACTCCGTCTATTCAGCAAACAATATCCTATCATTATGTGCGGTACCATTTGGATTTTGAAAGTCAAATTTTTTTATTTTGACCGTGAATACATTATAAAATTTAAGTATGTCTTATACAAATCTCATAGTGTAAGGACCTAAATTACATTTTATTCCTACTCTTTTTCAATTTACAAAAATCTCTCAAAATTAGTGCTATCCGGATACATAACAAAGAAGCCGAATAAATTAAATCCGATGCGTTAAAACAAAATCAGTTACACTTTTAAATGAAAGAGAATAAATTGAATGTGAGTTCCCCAAATCACGCTAATCTAGTTGATTTCAATCTCTCCAAAATCTTAACAGATTCAATCAAATCAAAATTTAATTTTTCTTCTCTCAATTCTCTTGCAATCACGCCGAGCTGCATTAGCCAAGGTTGCCAACAAGAAGATAGCTGAAACAAAATCAAAACAAAGAATGGTGACAGGCCATCTTCCTAAGATGGTAGATGAAATTCAAGTGGCTAACTCCGAAAGCTCAGAATGGAAACTCAAGAAACAGAAATCAGCAGAGAAGGAAGTCGAGATATTGACCAAATTTGCTCCACTCAAGGGGTTCTCCATCTAATTGAACTTTCTGTTGTACATGTCTTCATGTTGGTTCAGTATCTGTTACTATATTTGTGTTTTCAAGTCGCCGGAGTTTGATCTACCCTCCTTTGCCATTAGGGGTTTTCTTCAGCAAAAAAAAAGACTGACATTCAGGAATCTGAAAAAATATGAGCCTGAAATTGCAATGTATAAAATAGATCACAGCTTTAATTTCATAGTAAAATAAATCTGACAATCAGAGGTATGGAATTACATATATTGTGTTGTTAGTTTGATTTTTGATTTGTGTTTTCGAGATGACTATATCAATCGTAATACATTAGTATTTATGTATCTTGTATAAATTGATAAGTACTATACTCCTATTAATTAGATACATTAAATAAGTAAATTTTGCACGTAAAGTGGTTGCTTAGAGTTTGACACATTATTGTGTGATACATGTAATATTAATTTAAATTATTGTATCATGACCAAATATTTAGCATGATACATTACTATTTTTGTATCTTGTTGTGTTTGTGAAATACTATACTTTATAGATGATACATTATACATGTAATTTGTTGTAAAAGCATCAAAAATGTTCAAGAATGAAGGTATGTATCAGATTATATTACAAAAAATTCTCAATTTTTGAATCAAATTTGTCGATAAATTGTACTAATACAACATGAATGAATCAACAACTAACTACAACTAAGTTATCAAGTATATACATGAATGAATCAACAATCAAGTTATCGAGTACATTGATGTTTCAAAAATTTGTAGATGAAAAGGTTGATACATGATATCAAGTATCAATACTAATTAAGGTTATGTATCAAAACTAATATTTGAACACAATACATTGTGCATGAGAAAATTGTAATGTATCATAATTTTGAAACGGAAGCATTATACATTAGTTTAAGAAACACAAAATCAACTAGATACATTAAAAATATGAACTCACATGTATCAGAAAAGATCAACTAAAAAATCGAAAAAAAAAAATCAACAATGTGATCCGCAGAAAGCAACAAAGATGTATCCTTCTCGGACTAATTGGGTAAGCCCAATACTGAAAGATCGAACCAACGAAATGAAGTGTATCAAGACCGCCATTTAAAAATTCCTGGAACCATTCCAAATGCACTCCAAAGAATGGTGAGCAAAAGAAGTACTCCATTTTTGAAAGACAAGTACTATAATTAAATTTATTCACACTACCGTAGGTAGATTACAAACCTTTGACTTTGACTATGAAAAACTCCACCTAAATAGCTAGAAAACAATTAAGTAACAATAAAGTGAGGCAAATACTTTGCATTTCAAATTTAATCACGAAATTGAAAAGGATACACGATTACAATTTTGCAATTCAATAAAGAGGTATTTCACAAACTTATATGAGAAACAAAACTAGGCCCATTTGGCCATGACAGACATTCCACCAGCACCAAGAAGAACAGCCATGTATGACTTAATTTGCAGCTTGACACTACCTTGTAATTTATCACCCATAAAATCAGCAGCAAGAAGATCAACCAAAGCCATATATATCAAAAGGCCAGCAGATGATGCATTCAGCAATCCAACGGTTATTAACGCCCGTGGGCTATTTTCCTCGTAAGTAGTTGATAATGCTATACCAAGTGCTATACCAAATGGAGTTGTTACTGCGAAGAAAAACGCCATTATTGCCTTCTTCATAAACTTGTACTCAGCCTGGATAGAAGATCATCGAAGAGTAGAATTAGTGAATGTAATAAGAAAATATATTTAATTGATGATCGATATTTTTGTTAAGAAGGTACTATTTATTCAAAAAAAAAAATATATGAAAACTTGCCTGGAGAATGCAACCACCAAGTCCCATTCCTTCAAACATTTGATGAAAGCAAAGTGCAGCAACAAGTCCTTTAATTGTGCATGTATTGTTTGAAGCGCCAAGTGAAATTCCTATTACTATTGAGTGAACTATGATTCCCAGCTCTAACACCTGCAAAAAACGTCACCCTTTTTTTGTGATGATTTTACTTGTCTAAATATAATTTATCAATATATTATATATGTGATTTAGAATAAAAGTGTAGGAGATAAGGTGATTTATTTAATCCTTTTTCCCAAGTGTGAGGCAAGCAGAAAAGAAAAAGAAGTACTCTCTTCAATGGAGATATATTTTTTTAAAATCGCAGATCATTAATAAACTTAGTCAAAGGGACAAAATGATGTGGATATTTTAGGATTTTAGTGCATCACTATGATCAGACAAAGAACACAAATAATAGAGATTGCTTGCTTGACTTTCACCTTATTGAATTGTTTATTCTCAATAAAATAATGCATGCATGCAATATATTATTTATTGTACGGATCCATATATCAAGACAACTCACCACCCCCTCTTTACTCATTACTTAAAAAATCATTAGTGATTATTTTCTAATATATTTTGATTGAATCACTGTTAAAAGAGAAAATGTTCAATAACTATTATAAATATTTCAATAAGAAATTATCTTTCATCATGCGTTTTTATAGATAGCTAATTTGGCAGGAGTAGGATAAAAAAATTCATGTTTTATAATACAATTTTTTTATTGATTTAGGGAGGAAAAGGCTTCTATTTCAGCTATCTTATATATATTTTAAAAAAAAAAAATTCATACACACTAATAATATACACAAATTTTAACTTCTTGTAGTAGGTAGTAGACTAGTAGTAATATGTGGATTTGACTCCTCTCCATTACATCTTTCTCTCCATTTTCTCAAGTGCATATTTAGATGGACACTTGTTTTATTTAAAATTTAATATCTAGACTAAATCAATTTAACAATAATTAAAGAACAAGTTAGGAAAAAAATCTCGCCAATTTTGGTAAGAAAAAACTCACATTAAAGTTGTACTGCCAATTAGTGCCATTAGGCTTCAAGTGTAATTTCGAATTTTTATTTTCTTATTTAATATTGTGATTTGCTTCCAACTAATTAAACAAAACATTATTTATAGGCAGTTACATACAATTATCATTTATGTGTGGATGTAAAAAAGGCACATAAAGAAACATGAATGACGACCAAATTAATAAAAGAGAAATAAAACTAACCATGGCAATGACTCTGTATCGTAGTAATTTTGTGCCTTCAACTCCATCTTTAGTCGAAAATGATCCATGATGATGATGTGAATGTCCACCATTTACTGCACCCATTTCTTGATCAACACCACCTTGAGCTTCACCAATTTCTGGATTAACCAAACCAGCTCTATGTTTTTTGCTATACAAACTAGTTGCTATAGAGTCAACAGCCATTGTTACTATAGCAGACAACATAGCCACAAATCCAGTGAAGGGGAATTTGTGCCATGGGTTCTCCTTAAGGCAACTCGATGACAACATGTCGAATGAGTCCGGTAGCACGTGCATAAACCCCGTAGCCAATATAATTCCGGCAGCAAATGCCTTGACTATCACGAAAAGGTTTCGTTCCGGGCTTAGGGCTGGGATAGAACGTGTAACTAATGGAAGACATACTCCGATCATGCTAGTGATTAATATGGAGACTATGGCTATGATTTTTAAGGGTAACGCTTTCGATTTATTGACACATGAGTTATCTGCTTCTGCTCCACAATCTTCTACTACTGATAAAACTCCAGGGACCAAAATTGATGTGAGAATGAAGAAGATGGCGATGTGCTTGAAATTATAATTTGTCATTGTGCAAATGTAGAGGTTTTTGAGTAAAAATATGTTTTTTCTTTGCTTTGGGTTATGAGTTATGATATCTGGGAGATACGATATATATATATATATATATACACACACTTAGATATTAAGCTATGATAGAAAGAAAGAAAAAAAAAACAATTCGTTTAAATTAATTAGTTGGAAGCAAATCACGATATTAAATAAGACGAATATCACATTGAATGATTTTCTATGTATATCATGTACCAACAGCTATAGAGTGATGAATTGGTTATTATTTTTCCTTTTAAAAAAAATATGTACCCTGTGTGGTTTGCAGGGTTTACATTCCATGTGTGGTTTACAAGTTATTACACAGTAGAGAGTTTATCCAGTAAGTGCTCACCCAAAGGACAAAGACATGTTGTTTATCCTGGATTTCAAAAAATATATATATATGTACCTACAAAATGGCTATTTTTTTTTAACATATAAGGGCAGGCATGTGTATGTACCTGCTAAAAAGTGTGGTTTTGATTAGTGAATTAATATTTTAGCTTTGATGCATTACAAAGGCACGTGCTTCAAACGAGTTTGAAGTGGACTTTTGACTTTTTCTTATCCTACGTGGAATATTCAAAATATAACATTTCATGTTTTATTTTTTAAAAATGGGAATGAAGGAAATACGTACGTTGGAGAATTTTAAGGCAATTATATATGATAAATTAAGATCCAAAAATCTGCTAATTTAAACAATATGATAATAGTACTTTCATAATATAAGCCAGCTGCGAGGTTTTTAAAAAATTAGTATGTACTATTTTATTTTACTTTTTGAGTGATGAAGGAGTACTTATTAATTTTGTGGTTTAATTTCTTTAGTTGGCGTGATTTGGTAATGTTACATTACAATGTTGTGGGACAAATGGTGACAGTTACTTAATCCCTTAGTTCTAATATATGTGACAATTTTTGGATTTTATATTTAAATAAGTCTTTGTTTGACAATAAATTTTATATATATATCACTTCTAGACATACATCAATGCCATATATACTAATTTTATTTTTATTTTTAAACAATTACATATATTATCACTTTTAATATTTTATATCATATATTATTGAAAATACAATCAATACTCATATCCCTTAAAACTAGGATTGATTAATTATTTTTACATTTGAACTCCAAAATTAGTGTTTTAATTAAAAACAAATATCTTTCTCTCAGAGAATATGAGTTAAGGTAAACTCATACTCTAAGGGGCCGTTTGGTTACTGGATAAGGGTAAAGTTAATTTCATGTATTAATTTTATATCATGTTTGGTTTGTAAATAGAATCAAAATTATTCATGTATAAATTTTGTACAATGTTTGGTTGGTGTGCCTCCAAATGTTGTATAAAAGTTATTTATGTATTGATTTTATGTGGTGTTTGGTTGTATTTTTGTAATCCTACATAGCTAATACTCACATAACTTATGAAGAAATCTATGTATAATTTTATGCGGGGTAGAGATGCTAAACCGTTATCGAACCATTAAGATATTGGCTTATCGGTTTTTATCGTTATCAGTTCGGTTATCGATTTAACCGTTAAGATTTGACATAAAAAAAAACATTGAAAATCACTTAGAAACAAGGTGACAAACCAAATGAACCATGCACATGAGTTCACAAGTTACATCTTGCTCAAACGCAAACATTTTTACATTGTAGAATAACCAAGTGTTTGAGACAACCAGAAATAAAAGTAGGAAACCAAACTCTAAGTCAAAGACTTTATATACAAAATGGTATAAATATAATTATTTAATTTACTATCGGGTTATCGGTTAACCCGTTAAGAAAAAACCTCAAACCGTTAAGAACCGATAACCCGATAAGAAAAAAAATCAAAACCGTTATCAAAACTGCTAAACCAATAACCCAATACTGATAAACCAATAACTTTTTTTTGGTTCGAATTATCGGTTTCGGTTCGGTTTTGAACAGCCCTATTAGTTATACATAGATTAAAATAATAAAATTACATATTTACCCTTAATTTGTTTACTTAATTATTTGTTTGTAAAATAATAATGTATATTAATTTACAAGATTAAGGACTAATTTTTTTTAACAAAAAAGGACTTGATCTATATCTATAACTCAATTTTTTTGTAATTTCATCATGGGGGGGGGGGGGGGGGGGGGGGGGGGGGGGGGGGGGGGGGGGGGGGGGGGGGGGGGGGGGGGGGGGGGGGGGGGGGGGGGGG
>JAJONR010000146.1:0-45451 GCA_029582245.1 Solanum etuberosum
GATTTAATAATATTCATTTTATGTAACTAACTTATTTTGATATACTCATAAAATTATAATAAAATTGATATAATATTGACAATTCTCACCCTATGCATGTAACACGAGGAAATTTATTGATGGATATATGCCAAAATATATTATAGTTTGTGACATTATTAATCTTAAGTATAAATAATGAACATTTAATTATAATCAAACTTTATATATATATATATATATATATATATATATATATATATATATAATCAGTATATACTTTCTATAGTATATTTATGATGTGATAATGATATTATGTCAATGACGAGTGTGTACATTTGTTTGATACATATATTTATTATTATATCAAGATTTAATAATATTCATTTTATGTAACTAACTTATTTTGATATACTCATAAAATTATAATAAAATTGATATAATATTGACAATTCTCACCCTATGCATGTAACACGAGGAAATTTATTGATGGATATATGCCAAAATATATTATAGTTTGTGACATTATTAATCTTAAGTATAAATAATGAACATTTAATTATAATCAAACTTTATATATATATATATATATATATATATATATATATATATATATAATCAGTATATACTTTCTATAGTATATTTATGATGTGATAATGATATTATGTCAATGACGAGTGTGTACATTTGTTTGATACATATATTTATTATTATATCAAGATTTAATAATATTCATTTTATGTAACTAACTTATTTTGATATACTCATAAAATTATAATAAAATTGATATAATATTGACAATTCTCACCCTATGCATATAACACGAGGAAATTTATTGACGGATATATGCCAAAATAATATTATAATTTGTGACATTATTAATCTTAAGTATAAATAATGAACATTTAATTATAATCAAACTTTATATATATATATATATACACTTGACTCTAGTTTTTATTTTTTAGGCAATTTACCGTAATCGGTATATTTTATCATAAAAATGCTAATTGCTAGCATTTCATTCTTGATATGCATATTTGGCAAATCATATGAAAATCATTATTAATGGTAATCCTATTCAGTTTGGTCAATAAATGAAAAGATTGTGTCCCTCGAACGTCTTAATGTAATTTTCGTTTTTGATTCAAATATCTTATTCTAATTTTTTACTTTGCATATAATTAATTATTCTTTAGGATTTTATAACAAAAAACTTATTGTATCACTTTTTTTAGGAACATTCTTAATTAAGATGATTTTGTCTTTGAACACTTTATGATAATCTTCTCACTATGTAATAGCTCGCAAATCACATAAGAGATGTCAAGTGCAATAAACAAAAATACTATCCGACGAGCTCATTACTAAATAGCAAATAAAGGTTGAATTCGATCCCAGGTCCCCCACATGGGAGACCCATCTCCCAACCACTCATCCATGACCTTACGATGGCTTTGTCTTTCATACGTACAAATAACTAGATAAATAAAAAATCTCTTTAAGCTCTAAAGTATCCTCCTAATGGGGGCAACTCTCACCCTAGCTCGGATAATTTCATTCCTAAATTTATTTCTCCTAGTTATCTCATACACCTTTTTCAATATTCTCATGTATGATGCACTTATCTTCTAGACATGAGAGTTTTTGATTGCTCAATATTCTACCCCATATAACATAGTCGGTTTAGTCACCACTCTATACAACTTACCTCTAAGAATTGACGGGACATTCTTGTCACACACAACAACGTATGTGAGTCTTCATTTCATTCATCCCTATAACGGTCCAACCCGCTTGCGATATTGTCCGTTTTGGGCCTAGACCCGCACAACTTTAAGACACACCACTAGTGGATAAGGCTTGCTTACTTATATACCAACATCTCTCTTGTGTTTTGCTGATATGAGACTTCTTATGTTAAGTTGGGGGTGTCACAATCCTGTCCTAATTTGATATGTGACATATGCTTTAATCTCCCGATTACCTTTAGATAACTGATCCTTGGTACTTGAAAGTTGTTCTCTTGTGAATGACCTGAGTGTCAAGTGTCACATCCATGTCCGCTTCATGGGACATGTCCCCAAACTTGCACTCTAAGTACTTAGTTTTGGTCCTAATCAACTTGCAACCTTTTAATTCTAGGATCTGTCTTTAAACCTCTAATATCACATTTATGTCGCTTCATGTCTCATCAATAAGTATTATATGTCCGGAGATAACATGCATCATAACACCTCCTTTTTAATGCATTGTGTCAAAATATCCATCCTCAAAGTAGATAAAAATGGACTAAAAGCATATCCACGACTGAAAAGTGTTACGAGTGACCTCCCACACTTTTGATATGAATCTCAACACCATCATATATATCTTTAGTTATCCTAATGTGCTTCATGCACACCTTTATTAACATTCAAACATCTCTATAAAATCTCTACGAAGACTTTGTATCTCCTTAGAATGTTTCAAATAACAATACTCCATAAAGCTATGTTAAAAACTAAAAAGAATGTGTAGCGTATTACTCTTTTTCGAATATTGACTACATATTTGCACAAATAATAATATATACTTAACTATTGTTTTTTGGTTTTCCGTTCGATGTCCAATCACATTGGAGCTCGATTAAATCCAGATTCACATCGGGATGTCTCACTTTGGAGATAAAACGCTTTCTAACAAAGAAGACTCCGTATCTAAGGAAACTCGATCTGAGACCTTTGGTTAAGGATGAAGGACTACTTACCACTTCACCGTAATCCTGATCGGTTGGTTAAGGATGAAAGATTACTTACTACTTCACCGTAACCCTAATCGGTACATACTTCAATTGTGATAGGAGTATTTTAGTAAAGTAACCCTAATCGGTACATACTTCAATTGTGATAGGGGTATTTTAGTAAAGTAACCCATAAATAAAATGTAAAAATAGTACTTGTAGTACTAGTATAAATTGTGTTCCTAAGACGAGGGAATTGAACAACAGAGAGAGAGAGAGTATCGGCAAACACGTCCCAAACCACCACCGCCTTCCTCTCTCTTCCACCATCAACTTCCAACACTCGTAAAACTACCCGAATCTCAAAAAACCCATATCCACAATCTTCTTCTGAATCTGGTAAACCCTCTTTTTCCTTCATAATTTCTGCTATTTTCACGCAAAATCTTGAATACTTCACTGGCGGGAAATGTATTTTCTCCACTTTTTTCTTTGTTGAGTCAGATGAATGTATCAATATTGTAATTGGGTTTTTTGATTTATGCATTTTAATGTAATGCTTGCTTATTTACATCAGTGTCAGGTCCAAAAATGTAGTGTCTTTGGTATATATGCACGCAAGAGCTGTTAATTTATTCGATGCTGTTTTTGGGGTTTCAGTTTTTCTGATTTTGTATGGTTTGTGTCATGTGGAATTTTGGTACATGTAATTCTTGTATACTGTCTTAGCATGAGTGTCATAAATGTCGGATCTTTATTGGAATACAGTAGTGAATTTATTTGTTGCAGCTATTTTGGGATTTTAAAATCTTTATTTCATAAGGTTTGTCTAATGTGGAATTTCATGTAATGATTTTTTAGCTACATCAGCATATGTGCAAGATATGTTGTGCCTTGGAATATTTGCATGTGGGAGCCGTGTGAATGTATTCTTTGCTTTTTTTTGGAATTTTTATGTATTGATTTTATAGGGTTTCTGTTGTGTTTTTTGGTTTTGTTTTGGTATATTGCAGGGATTGGAGATGCCGTTATTTAAAAGAAAGCCATTTGCTTTGGCGGAAAAACCAAAGGATTTGAAGCCGAATGAACTCCTGTTCCAAGTTCGGTTTACTAAAGAGATATTTAGGGATTATAGGTAACCCTTCAAAAGTCATGATTTTTATTGAAATTTATGATATTTTCCTTTTATTTGTGGTATTATTCTAATTAGAACTACTTTCCTGAAAAATGTAGTGAATATCTGAGACGAATAAACCTGTATCGCCATAGGGTGTGGACATGCAAATTGACAGGAAAGAATTACTTGACATATGAGGAGGCTTTGGTTTCGGAGAAGAAGGCTGCAGAAGAAGTTCAGAAGTTCCCTGAGGAACTAGTGGCTCCAGTTCTTCGCGATGTGCAATTCAGTACGTCAATGCATTTTTTAGCTTCCTGAATGACATGGTTTTCTCACCTAACTAAAATTCTATTGGTGTTTTTACTACTAGAGATGATCTTAGTTTTGCTCTCTCTTGTGTTTCAGTTGAATTACTTAATGTCCTAGAATTATGTTTTAAGGTTCTGATATCACTGTATTTTCTGAATCCAACAAGAATGGAGCACAAAGCACTTCATTGACGTAGTTATACTATCATGTTCATGCTGTAGCCTTGTGTCTGAGAGTGGAGAGCACTACTTCAGTGCAATGTCTACTTCATGGTTTGCTGCTGGAATAAATGCAACTTGTTCCAGCCATCCAAGGATCAAGTGCAAAACTAATCAAACTAGAACTAGGTTTTTCCAATTTAGATAAACCACCAACACCAAGCTTATCATTGAGCAGTCCCAAACAGTACGTAAAGAGAGAACACTTATTGAACATAGCTGAAAAACAAGGAGTAACTCCAAATTGCTAGTCACACTTCCACAATCTAGACCATGAAAGTTCAAGATTCACCTGTCAATGCCTTATCAAAAAAAGACTCACCTGTCAATGCTCCCAACACTTGCTAGTGTAATTGTGTTATACATGTTCTTGCTTAAGTGTTGCTTCAGTTTGTGGAGAACATTAGTAAATTTCGATACTAACTGATGATTTTGCCGCTTGCGTTCGTGTAAACATTTCCTGCAATATTCTCTTTCTTAAATGATCTAACGAACTCGTTTATGTCCTCATTTTCAATTTAGTTAGCAACAACAACAACATACCCAGTGTGATTCCACAAGTGGGATCTGGGGAAGGGTGGGGTGTACACAAACCTTACCTCTACCTTGTGTAAACTTGTAAGGTAGAGAGGTTGTTTCTAGCAGACCCTCGGCTCAAGAAAAGCGTAGTTCAGCATTACCCATAATTGAATTCTTGGTTCAGAATTATTAGGTTTAAGGATTCTGCAAGCTACTGTTTCAAACAAATGTGGATATAGATGTGATTGGATTTGCTTGTGTTACAATTCTGGTGTTTTTTTACATGCTCATTCTCTTGTAGTTTTTTGTGTTGATGATTCTTGGTAATGACTGAATTGCAGGTATGCTCAGTTTAAAAGATCTTGGGGATGCTGTTGCTCAAAAACTACAGGGCTGTCTTTCAGAAGGTAGTGAATTATATGGGAGGAAAAAGAATCATGTATATTCCTGCAAAATCGAGAGAGTTGTGAAGGATGGTGAGAAAACTCGTTATGAGGTTGCATGGCTAGACAAATATGAAAGACTGCCTGAGAATACAGCCATCGATGAAGAAGATCTGATTAGGTGCAAACTGCGATTTAGTAGAGCTTTTCTGAAGTCTTTTATTAGAGATTCTACATATCGAAGTATTCCTTGGGTCTTGCATGAAAAATTGGCAAAGAAGCATGGGATTCCAACTGATCCTCCAGATGATCTTAAAGACCAATTTTTTATGCAGGATGGAGTGGTTGTTGTAAATAGGAAGAGAAAGAAAAGTGAAGATAGAGTAAGTGCTCTAGTAACTTTTTATATACTGTCCTGTTAATTTTGTCACTTTCATGTACTAATAGTCTTGTTTATTCAGGAGGCTAAAGAGAATGGCTTCCAAGATCCCTACGAGATAGGAAGAGGTACTTCTGATAGATGTTGGCTTGTTGTTATTTACTTTCTATTGTAGAGAGTTGTTTCTTCTACTTATTGGTACTTACATTGTCAAGTCTGATCAAGGATACTTACATTGCACCCAAGGTGTGGCCTAGTGGCCAATGAAGTGGGTTTAGAACCATGAGGGCTCAGGTTCAAATCCCAACAGAGATAAAAAAACACTAGGCCTGGTACCTGTTGATACTGGGAGGTGACAAGTATCTTGTGGAATTAGTCGAGGTGTGTGAAAGCTGGCTCAGACACCACGGTCATCAAAAAAAGTATAGACTGATCAAGGATACTACCTCGTATATGTGAATATTTACTTAACTAAGTTGCATGAGATCTTCAAATTGTTACACATCTTGTATATGTTACATGCTTACTTGAAGTTTAACATCTTAGGTATATCAGGTGCTGTGACACATTATTCAGCAACACATTTATAAGTTTTACGAAAACATGAAATTTAAGCAATTTTTTATACGGAAAAACTTGAAAAGAAAAATTACACAATTTGGACATCACTTACTTTTCCCTGACTCAAATTGTTATGCAACAACTTGAATATGTTTTATGTTTACTTGGAAAGTTAAAAAGAAAAAAATGTTTACTTGGCAAGTATTATATTGGCTTAGAAATGTCATGTTTACTTGTAAGTGTTACATGTTTGGGATTTTATAATTTAATAGAATCATTTATTTAAAGAAAGCTACCTCTTATTCCACCTTTATCCTCACATGTTGGAACTGGTAGGTATGATATGAAGCGTACTTCTGCTGTCTCTTTTCTCATGTACCATATTAATGCTTTGTCTTCACTGATTGACATATGCAGAAGACAAACCGAAGGCACAGTCCATTAGATATCCAATCGATGATCTTTTGGTGCAATACACAGAGTTCGATAAACAGTTGGCTGAACGCCCTCCTCCATGCAGGGAATTTAACGTCCCAATGGAATGTGTAGGGGATCATTTGATGGTCTGGGATTTCTGTACCTCATTTGGCAGGTTATTGCACCTGTCACCATTCTCCCTTGAAGATTTTGAAAGGGCTGTCTGTCAAAAAGGCAGCAATATTGTTCTCATAACTGAATGTCATTCAGCCCTTCTTCGCTTTCTTTTGAAAGATAACAGTGAGTATTTCATAGCTGTACAGAAGAAAAGACCAAAGCTGAAGGTAATATTTGAATCATGTTATGTTCTCTTTCGAAGGTCACGAATTCTCAACTTTTGAAAGATTTGTTTTTTGCTGACATATGATTGATTAGCCTTCTTTAAAAAACAACTCTTGAAGGATTTATGTTTTTTTCCCGGACATATGATTGACTAACCTTCTTGTGTAACACAATCTGATTAAGTACCATTTTTGTGAACTCTGATGATATCGATATATCTTTAAAAGGCAAAGTTGGAACTTGCCTTATGCGAGGCAAGCTCCAAAAATCCTGGGGGACTATTGGAGGGAGAGAATTTCAAGGGCTAATTCTCCAATGGCTCGATGCTGGGTGGGTGGGGGATTTCACGCCCCTGCATGCGTAGTGTTTTGGATGTTTGCCGTGATTGGTGTATTTTCTTTCTTTAACTTTTTAAGGTTTTTGACTATATCTTGTCTTGTATAATATGTTTATGTTATATTTCTTGGAATTCGGTAATTTTTGTACTGTTGAGTATCTATGTTATTTTATTAAGCATGTAAAATGTTTGAATTTTATACAGTTGAATGTATTTCCCACAACTAGTCATAATTTTTGCTACTTTCAATATAATTAATTTTTATAAAAATGTTTCTCATGGATATATAACCTCTTGCCATTATAGGCAAGATGCTCATGACCTGAAAAGAATAAATTGAAGCTCACATACCTTACTTTATAACCAAAAAAAAAAGAAGAATCAATTGAAGCTCACAGTTGAAATTCGAATTTATGCGTGCACTTCTGATATTAAGATAAATTTATCAATGTATATATTTGCAAATTGACTTATAAATCAGAATATGTTTGACATATTTTACCAATGGGATATTTTTTCTCGTACAATGCAAGTAATTATTTTTTACATTTCTTTGTTGAACACTGATAATTGTCTTACCTAAACCTTCCCTTTTTTGCTTCCCAGATTACTTTAATCACCTGGACGGAGTATTTGTCCGATTTTTTGGAATTGACTGGTATTGTTGAATTGTCTAATCATGTTGCAACAATTAAGAGGGGTCACTATGGCCTTCTAGATATTCAGGCCAAATTGGCAATCTTGTGTGAACTGGTCTGTCGAGTCCTTGAGACAGAGTATTTTAAGGAGAAGTTGGATGAGGATATTGAAAAGCAGTATGCACTTGCAGCAACAAGGAGAGAGGAAATTTTGGAAGAATCTAGGAAGAAGAGAGAACACCATTTGAAAATCCAGTCTAATGGGAAGGAAGCAACAAAAGGGTGTGGCAACTCCTCAGATACTGGGAGTGATAACCACCTCAGAGAGAATGGAGATATGCCAAGTAGCAATGGCAAACAGACATCTACATCAAAACATACATTAGAAAACAGGTTTACTTTTTTGTACTTGAAGTTTTTCTGGATTTGGATGGTAACTTCATGATGTCAGTTTCTTATTTTCCGTTTTTCTCTGTCTCTTGTTGCTTCCTGTCTAATAGTGAGAGTGAGCTAACAATCTCCTCATTGAAAGATTCTAAGAAGAGAAAGGTTGACGTCAAAAATTCTACTGCAAAGATGAATGCTTCCTCTAAGATTGCTTCTGATAAATTGATAAAGGATGAAGGGAAGGAAACGTTAGAAAACAGGAGTATGGACCAAAGAGCGGCTCACAAAATGCGGAAGAATGAGATAAAGGAGCATCTTGAAAACAGGAGTAAGGAGCAAAGGGTGAGTACCCTCTCCTCTCTCTATCTAGCTCTCTGGTTCTCTTTCTTCGACACACAAGCATGTTGTCTCATGTTAAACAGACAAGTTGACATACTGAAGTTTTCTTACCTAGATGTCTGTTGAAATGGCTTCATGGTCCGCAATTTGCACAGTGCAAATTGTGACTCAACATGAATGTTTTTTACTTGTATTTGTTAAAGATGTGTTGCTTATGTGTCTGTGCATTGCAGAAAGAATATCTTGAACGGGAAATAGAGAAAAGAGTAATACGCACCAATCCATTGGGAAAGGACCGAGATTATAATAGATATTGGTTTTTCCGCCGTGATGGAAGAATATTTGTTGAGAGTTCAGATTCCGTCGAGTGGGGCTATTACTCTTCCCAGGAGGAGGTATAGATACTAGAACACATTTTCCCTTATGGTCTTCTCTTACGTTGTGATGATGTTCAACTTTTCCTTGTAACAGCTTGATGCTCTGATTGGATCACTGAATGTCAAGGGTGAAAGGGAGAGGGCTCTTAAAAAGCAACTCGAAAATCTCTACCACAAAATAAGGTGAGTTGAACTTCGGATGAAATACTTTCATTTGCCTATATTCTTTAATTGGAATCTTTAATGGGACTTAGAAGGAGACCACAGTTCCGGAAAAAAAAGAATCATGCAATGGAACTTGGTGGTTGGTATTAGTCTGGACTCTTGAGGATTACAGTTACACTGAGGTGAGCTGAACTTATCAAAATAAAAATAAAGTGAGCTGAACTTTATTTTATTTTATTTGAATTTTGGAGGCAACTTAGAAAGAGCCCATGATACTAAAATCATGTGAGAATTTGGTTGGGTGGTCTCTTTGTCGTGTAGTTTTAAGCTACGGAATTGCTATATCCTCTGGGCAACTGTTATTAGTCTATTGTCATGTGTGTTTTCTGCTTACATGTATGACATTTGCTGTTAATTATGTTTAAACTGTAGTCATGATCTATTTAGAAATAGTAAGAGAGGCACAATAAAACCCATCTTCCCTTGGTATTTAATACTGATATAAGAGAGGTGCACCTAATTATCATACATAAGTTTCATCTGACTATTCTCTCCAAACTTTAGTTCACTTATGCAGATGGTCTTGCAACTGTATTTTGTTGCTTGCTTTTCGAAGACACTAAATTTCCTCTTAACTAGAATGGTGTATCCAGAGGTAGGGTGATCCTGCCCAATCTGCTGATGTCCTCGATGTTCGTAAAGTAATTTTTTTTCTGGCGTAGATTTTCTTTATCGAAGAATACAAATAAACCTTATTCCATTGACTCATAAGGAGAATTCAATTACTGACTCACAACACTTACTGGGAAATCGATGTTAGGTCGAGTCAAAATGACTTACTTTAACTTGCCTACCTACTTTCTACATCTTCCACAATCAGAGGTCCCTTTTCGGATCCATTGGAGTATCAATAGGAATAGGCCTACAATTCTTCATTCATGTCTCCTCAGGAATATAAGAACATACTTTCTCCTTCCCAAAAAAAATATAAGAACATACTTTCTCCTTCCCAAAAAAAATATAAGAACATACTTTCTTTGTGAAATGAACTTTATCTGGATTCATCAAAACCTCAATGCCTGAAAAGTATATCAATCGATCTAGGTCCTTGGTCTGAAAATGTCGAAAAGGTTATTCTTCAAGTTGGTACTTTTCTTTTCATCATTATATATGATGAGCATATCATCAACACAGATCACTAAATACATACACTACACTTGAGGCAATAGAACACTTAAAGATCAGTCTCTTTGTGAGTCATTATCTCACTCCTTTTGTTTACTCAAATCATCTTTGTTCTCTCTTCCACCTCGTGTCTTTGGGAGCACATGTTTTGTCCATAACTTCACTCCAGGAAAGACAAGTTAGCTCTTTGTGCTATTAAGTGTAGATACTTACATTATTCAAAGGTTAATCCAAGATTGAATTGTAAAAGCTAGCGCGTCCATGGGTGTAAAAGGGATGTCGGTGCTACTAACTTTTACTCCCCGGTACCTTATGCATGTTGGCGTTGCTTTCGTTGAAGCTAATCTCTACTTTATAGCTTCTTCTGTACACCTAGGCATTCTTGAGATCTTATCCGTTTCAACTTTTAGCGGCTCCGATTGTTTCTCCTTCATTTTCTCCCCAAACTCCATCTACCTCTCCCAACTCCATACAACTTGCGAATCTCTAGATACAATCCATAGGCGGTTGGGGCATATGATAATTTACCCTAAATTTAGAAAATGGTCTGCGGTTTGTCCAAATTGGTTGCATTAGGCTGTAAGTCATGTCAACCCAGGAAAGCACAAACGATCTACATTTCCTCGTCTAATAATTGTGTAAGAGTTTCCTTTTCATTTGGTTCATTATGATGTTTGGCATCCCAGTAGAGTTGGTCAACTCTGGGATTTCAGTATTTTGTTTATTTCGTTGATGATTGTTTTTTTGTCAAGGACAGTTTTATTGGTAAGGTACCAAAGCTCGTACATGATTGTACAAGATTCAACAACTAACATAAAACATCAGACAATCAAGTAGCCCATCCTAACAAACTCAGGAAGATCATATATTGCCTAACCTTTATAATAAAAAAATCATATATTGATCCACGTCATCTAATCTACTACAATTACACCAAAAATATAAAATTTGCAAACATGTATTCTTAATTCTAGATATATGTTTCTTTTTTCCTTCAAAGTATGCATTGTTCCTCTCCAACTAGATAGTCTGAAAATGCATATGGGAATAGTCTTCCAAATCTGTTTCAGGACTCTTGAGGTCTTTTATCTTTGCAATCATTATCTTCAAAGATTTCCTCTCCATCTCTGAATGTCTGTGGTTTAACTTATTACAGCTTGGAACTTCAAAAGGGATCGAAGGAGGTGGCTCAGAAGGCTGCAACAGACGATGCTGATGTTCGGAGATCAACACGTGTCCGTGCTCCACCAAGAGATAATCCTGCTCTTGCCTTCTTGAAGTACGTTAACAAGTGGAAAGAAGACTAACCTAGAAAGTTAAACTATGGCAACATACTCTGCTGTTCAGAATTGGTATTGTAGTTGCAGCTAACCATCATGCCGAGATGAATATAGGGGAAAAGAAATTCGTCCTGCATTTTGTTGAAATGACAGTTCATTTTTTGGCAATTGAACGCTGGCCATGATAGGAATGAAATTTGGTTCTTTTTCATTCCTGTGATTATGGTACAGATGAAAGGTTACTGTTCCAATTTTGTATATGATGTTCATTGGCTGGTACTAACATTAGTATGTTCCTTTAATAATTTTGGTTATCGACATTTGAACATTGTGTTATGGAGTAGAAGACTTGCAGTTTTATACATGGAAGTACCATTTTAAGCTAATTGAAGTAGAGGCTATTAACAATGTCTGTAACACTGGTTTCTACCAGAGCAAGTAGCAACAGTAGTCTCTCAGTATGATTTTGTCCGTTAGTTATAGAAGCTATTAACGTTTAGTATTGTTCCAAATAGATATGTATTTTGCACTTGGTGCTTGAATTGATGCGTAGAAAATAATTCAGAGGCCTCCACAGCTTCACCGTCATTTTTTCTTTCGTATTACCTTTCAGAGAAAGAATTATTGATGTTATCAACAACAATCTGGAGGAAGGTTTTTCAGTTTGTGAGCTTCTCATTCAAGATATGGTTGCACTTCTCTACCACTTCTTAAGGTTATCTACAGCGTCCAGTGAGGGCGTACATAAGGAGGAAAAAGGCGTCTTTTAACATGTTTAATCTTACAGAGGTACACTAATCACCATGAAGAGTAATCAAATTGGAGATTAAGCTATATTACACCGGCAAGATTTCTGAGAATAACGTTTTGGGAACCCCTGTTTCAAAATTAGTTTTTATTACTTTTGACACATATTTACAGTTTTGCTTCATTTAACGCCAACAGTAACATTTGCTAGCATTAGACCACCCGAAACAGAAGTTTACATGAATGTCAAATGAGTGATGAGCTTGCTGTAAATATCAAAATTACATTATTTCAACAACAGCGCGTCCAGCAATGGTTCCCTGATCAAGATCTTTGTATGCCTGTGGAGCGTCTTCAAATTTGCAGGTCCTTGAAACAGCAGCAGATAGATTGAATATGCCACTTTCGGCAAGTTTAATCAGCTTAGGGAGATCTTGTCTTGTTCTGGCTCCATAAGAGCCAATTACTTTTATCTAGCATCACAGAATCAGCAGTGAGAAAAAGCTGCTTAAACTCAAATAAGAAAACACAATGGTGCTCAGAAAAATATTTAATAGTACACCTAAACATAATATGGATTTTCATATTCCACTAGAAGAATAAATACCCAATACAATAAATGAAAGACTATTTAAACCTTTTTTAGAGAATTAAAAACTTTACTAGTGTATATCAGTATGGCATTTACTAACAGACCACAGACTAGGCCTAGGCCAACCATATTTACCCCTTAATATCTTCATTCTTACAGAAGTTCATGTTTTGAAAAGTACAAAGAAGTAAGTGCTGCTGAGTTTCTCTTAAAATGTCTAGCAGCAGAATTTTACGAGAGATTTTAATGATTGGAATTGGAATTAAGTAGGGCAATCACTTCAATTATTGGATCAATGGTAGAAGAAGATAAAGAGGACTGCATAGTTTGGACGGCAATCAATATTCTGTCAGAAGCTGCTATGATATTCTTCCACAAACAGGCTGATAATTGTGAAGAAAATTCGCCATGGAAATGTTATGGGATACCAAAGCGCCTATCATGGTGGCCTGTTTTGGGTGGATTGTCATCAGAGAGTCTTGTTTAACCCAAGATATTCTACAAAGGAGAGGCTTCACTATAAGTAACAAGTGATATTTATGTGAAAATGGATTGGAATCTGTTAATCATCTGTTTATTCACTGTATAATTGCTAAGCAATGCTGGGAGCTGTTCCTGAACCGGTGTGGGGTTACTTGGGTTATGCCTTCAGATATAAGCCTACTAGTTAGTTGGCAAGGGTAAAAGATAGCAGGGAATCAGAAGAAAATATGGAGGACCATTCCAGTATGCATATTCTGGACCATCTGGAGAGAAGGGGAAATTGGTTGTTTTGAAAACAAAAAGAATCACATCTCACTCGTCTCCAGTATGTGCCTATTTCTTTGAATGCAAAACAATTTGACATATCAAAAAGAGGGAATGGATCATCGGTGTTAGCAGATTGGAATTGAGAGGGACAAGCAATAAAACACACAAAAGCACATACCTGTCGTCGCACTAGGTGGTTGATATCCACCTCCCCCTTAGCACCAGATAGTGTAAGTCCAATCATCACAGCTTTGCCTCCATCGCGAACGCTTTGCACACACTGCAAGAATGTTTGTGGTCTCCCCAAAGCTTCAACAGCTATGTCAACACCACAGCCTCCTGTGATGTCCTGTACAAGTTGGATAGCTGATCATATTAGTTTAAGCAGTCGGTATGTTCTCAAATGCAAGCCAAACATTTGATCAGAAGAAGACTTCATTTTAACAACCTAAAAAGCAAATAGCTATGGGCAAAATCTCCCAATAAATGCACATATAAGACATATCAGAGTGCTAGAAGGAAAATTCAGATACTAATAAACAAAATCCAAAGAACTAGTATTAAAAGCACAAGCTTTCCTTTATTATTGGACCGTGATAGGTGCAACTCATATTTTGTTCAGCTGGTTAATAAAAACAAAAGAAAACATATACCAATAGTAGTAATAGCACTAGTTTATTAGGACAGCCTCACCATTAATCACCTGAAAGTCGCCATTCTCTATTATACTGGTTTTACCCATAAGTTTGTCACCTTAATCAAAACATTAAAACAGTGTTGTCAAAGGTGCACTTAAAGCGCGCTTACAACATTGAAGCGAGGCTCAAAACATATTGAGCCTCTTCACGTCGCTTCATGTGCGTTTAAAGTGTCGTCATCATTGTTCTAAGGCATGATTTCGCCTTGCCAATGAGCCTCTTCTGAGGGGGCGACACTAAAGCAAATAATATTTCACATCATAAAAAAAAATTCAATTTCTTTGTTCATATATTTGTCAAAAAATGCTTATAATTATTAGTCTCGGAACTAAACATATGTATTTGTATAGAACCCATCTCGCCAATAACAAATAATTTATACTACAAGATATCACTCAAACAAGATTTGAAGACTGGATTTAACAAAATCCACAGAAAATGCATAAGCTAGAGATGAACATAGTGCAGAAACAGCCCTCTTGAATACACAAGTTGGCCAATGAACTCAAGGCCAAAATTCAAGAACTCGCGCAATCAGAACTTATAGATCTCATTTGGAAAAATTTCACTGTTCAGTTACACAACATTTCCTATAATTATCTACAGCCGATGTTGCTCGGACTCCTCAAAAATGTCAACGGGTGCGTGGGATTCTCCAAAAATAGTGTATTTCTTTGAGAATCCAACACGGATGTGGCATCGAAAGTGCAGATTCCGCACAACTTAATCTACAGCACAGCGCATACGGATGTACTCTTGGGCCTTGGCCTTAATGTATATTAGCATACAAACCCACCTCTTTATCTAGAAATCAGAATTGAGTAAATACTATATGGTGTTTGATAGTTAATTTGATAGTAGGTACATAACAGGTTAAGGGAGAAGTCTATACCTTGATTGCCTTCACTGCATCCACCTTTGATGCATTTACACAATGAGTGGCTCCAAGGAATTTAGCTTTCTGCAATTTCTCATCTTGAACATCTACAGCAATAATCTCTGACGCCCCAAATGCTCTTGCTATTTGCAGACAGCTATACCGCATTTTCAGGTGATAAATCACAGAAGCAAATCAGAATAGAAGTAGCAAAGCTTAACCCAAGATGCCCTCCACAGGATAGTAGAGGTAAGAATGAATAAAGATGAAGTATGAAGAAGAAACACGGTATAGTAAGGAAATCAATTGCGAATGCATAAAAATGAAGAACAGAACTTGACATTGAGTAAATTATTGAATTAAAATGGAGGTTACTAGTTATACATATAGTCTCACCAGTGTTCAGACTGCAGGCATAATGTTCCCATGTCAGACACCCTAAACATTCTGTTTTATTCATTTTCATAGTTAAATCAAATTAAGATGATCCAACTTTTTACCTTGAGCCAACACCTCCTATACCAATCACAGCAATAGCATCACCTGGGCGTACCTCAGCAGCATGAGCCATAGCCCCATAGGCAGTAAAAACTGCACATCCTAAAATGGCGGATTCTGTGTATGGCAATGAATTTGGTAGAACAGCCAATGCATGTGCTGGAACCACACAGTATTCAGCTAGACCTCCCATGCTATACATATACACCGGCTTACCTGAAAGATCAAAATATGAATAGTTTTTTTTTGGATAAGGTAATGTTAACCACATTAAGCAATTGAAACTTTAAAATCACATTAAGCAATTAAAAGTTTAAGACCACAGTAGAAGAGAAGAATCAGGAGTTAATGAATAATGCTACAAAGTTTCCATTCATATATAACTAGTCCAACAATCATAGACAGCCTAAAAAGCCAATCTGAACACGTGCCAACTTAGCTGTTCAGATAGTCCATAACGTTCATACTCATCATACATATCAGTTAATCAATTGTCTCAACACGAACTAGTTGGGGACCACCCCGTGGAGTTTTTGAACACTTATAACTTTTTACAAACATTGAAAATGTTAATAGAAAGCATGACGGGGTACTATTTTTTATTTTTTTTGATGACCGTGGTGTCCGAGCCAGCTTTCGCGCACCTCGACTAATTCCACGAATTCCACGAGATACCTGTCAACTCTTAACAACAACAGGTATCAGGTAACTCTGGCATTCTCAATGTGAAACATTCATCTACATCCTACAATGCTGAAGAAGAACACTCATGCATATGTAATAAAGGTTCAAACTGTATTAACATACTTCTTTCCTGAGCCGTAAATTCTTCAATAGAAGTAAATTCTTAAGTAACATTTTTCAAACCTCCTTTTTCTCTTAAACTTGGTAATATGGGTTTCAAATATCTCCTAGACCACTGCCTTCCTTCTCATGCAACAAGTAGTATCTATGAAGAACTAGCGATACAGCAAGAATAGGGTGGAAACCCAAACTAAGTGTGTTCAACCTTCACAGTTACAATAAAAGTAGTCAGTTTGATTCCCAGATAAGTGAGACTTTGCTTCAGAAAAATTGCAACAAAGACCTTTCTTTACTGATTACAGGACCATGTCAAGCCATCTGTTCAGTAGCTTAGAGAAACCACTAGCATAAGCAAAAAAGGTAGAAAATTGAACATTTGATGCATATTGCATTGAAGAATCATGCTTGACCTGAATGCTTGAGAAGACCATATGTTAAATTTGGAACTCAAATAGAAACCAGAAAAAATTGCAAGTAATAACAGCCTCCTTACCACTATTGCGGAGGAACAGTCGCGTTTCTCCATCATAAAGGGTTCCCTTCGCTCGGTTGTAAGCAAAGAAATCCTCACATAAGTCATCTTGACCCTGTGTTCATTAGATAACTATGGTATCAAATAATTTGGCATGACTGCATCATGATATGCAAATATTGTAGGTTTAATAGGAAACAAATCCACGTATTGTCACCTTAGAGCAGAAGGAACAGCTACCACAAGGCATGATGAAAGCTCCAACAACTTGAGATCCCACAGGAAACCTGAAAAATATAACAAATTCTTCTCATCATTGATTGGCAAGGACAACTACATCAAGGGAAAACTATAGTATGTTTCAAGAAAACGTAATTGTTTAACCTTTCAACGATTTTACTGTCCGAGAGCTGTCCATGTTCAACCACTTCACCAGTTATCTCATGCCCCACAACACAAGGGCTAGCAAATGGAAGTTCACCCTTTATTACATGCAGGTCAGAGTGGCAGACCCCACAGGCTGTAGCAAACACATCAATAATAATTTAGCTATCATATTCTTCTTATATAGATACCATTTGCATTAGCATGTGCAATTAACCATACAAACATAGACCTACAATGTAAGCTTATATAAGTGTCGAGCCAGGATAGATAAAAGTCTTGCTTGTTGACCTAAGAAAGGGCTAATTGACATACATTTGTCAAAAATATTTTTTTTAAAGAGACAACTCCTTTTCTAGATTGTCCAAAGATGGCAACTTTTGCACAATTTTCAAAAGATAGTGGCACATGGTTTGAAACTCGATGGATGATGGGCTCACTTAATTACCAAGTTTTTGTTTGCAGCAGGGTCCAACCAGTGCACCTAACCCACACGTGATGCATTGCACTCTTACCACTAGACCAAAGCCTGGTTCAAAAGATAGTTTTTTTTTGTTCTTTTTCGGAAAGAAGTTTTTGTTGGACAGTTTTGCAGAAATAAAAGATATAATCGGGACACAGAAAGAGGCAGTCAGCATAGGATTGATTATCTGGCAGAAAAGCCAATGTATAAGGAATATAAAAAGTAGTGACCTGACCTTTAGTTTTGATGAGAACTTCATTAGCTTTAGGTCGAGGCATATGGAAGTCTTCAAAGGTGAGGGGTTTGCCTGGTTCCCAAAACACAGCAGCACGCATGTGAGAAGGGCCACCGCTTAGATGGTAGTAGGAGGCCTCTGATGGTGTTGTACTATTCTTGTCCGATTCAGAACTTGAACAAAAGGATCGATTAGTGAAAGGGGTTGTTGATCTTGCTAAAAGTGCAATATTTGATGATGTGCTTCGAATGGCGCTGCGGATTAAGTGAGGGAAAGACATAGTTGATCAATTGCAATCGCCTTTGAACAATCAATCCTTTTCTTGTTTTCAACTACAGATTCAAATCGACTCTGGAAAGGGACTTGTTAGTATTTTAGTATTACTATGACATTAATGGATAAACATTACGATAAAAATAAATTATTATGATGTTATTAGATAAACCAAAAGGAAAAGGATGCAAACCAGAATGGAAGGACAATATATGATGCCATAATAAGGATAAAGTGCCTAATATATCACCATAATTTTGCAAGCTGAGTCACTTTTATATCAGCTCTATTAAATGCAAAGTTGAGGAGTATAATAACTAACATACCAAACACAACATTTGCAATGTATCGGATACGAAATATATCCGAGAGTAATAAAAAATTAGAGATTTTTGTAATTGGGGAAACTTTATAAATATGGTGTAATTAGCCTCCAAATGTATAAGGAGGACCGGAGAGGAGATTAGCCTCTGGCCTCTCCCACTTATTTAAAGTGTGACCTTACTCAATTATTTACTATTGTAATTCTCGGTCTTCATAATTTTTTATCTAGTCCACGTAAGTTGAAGCTATGTCGTGTCATATCTAATTACCTCCCCTAGTTCTTCTTTGGCCTACCTCTAACTCATGTTATAGCCAATCTTTCTTACCTTCTTAATGGCGCATCCACACAACTCCTCTTCACATGTTTGAACCATCCCAGTCTTGCTTTCTTCATCTTATCCAGCATAGAGGCCACTCCCACTTTACCCTGTATAACTTTGTTTTTAATCATATATCGCATAATATATCCACACATCCATCTTAGCATTCTTATCTCCGCTACATTCATCTTTTGAATGTGACCATTTTTAATGACCAACACTCTGCCTCATACAATAATACTGGTCTAACCACCACTCATAGAACTTACCTTGAATAATGGACCCACGATACTTGAAAGTACTTCCTCTCTTAGATATGACTTATGCATCGGTCCTCACTTCTACCTCTGCCTCATGCATTGCATCACTGAACTTAACTCCATGTACTTAATTTTGGTCCTACTTAATCTAAAACCTTTAGACTTTAGTGCTTGTCTCCAAGCTTCCAACCTATCTTTAACTTCATCACACGTCTTGTCAATCAATATTATGTCATCTGCAAAAAGCATGCACCACAATGCCTCCTATTGAATATGTCGTGTCAATTCGTTCACCACCAAGGCAAGTAGAAATGGGCTAAGAGTTGATCCCTATTGTGACCCCATCATGATTGGAAAGTGGTCCGAGTCACCTCCAATTGTTCTAACCCGAGTCTTGGTTCCATCGTACATGTCCTTAATAGCCTTAATGTAGACCACATATGTAAGTCTCTCTTCTTGTCCCTATACTACTCCAGCAATATCCATACAAGATGCATGACTTCTATAATTGACTGCCCTGACATGAATTTGAATGGATTCTCAAAGATAGATACACCCCTCCTCATCCTCATCCTCATCCTCATCCCCATCACCCTCTCCAAACTTGTATAGTATGAGTTAGTAGTTTTTTTTTGGTTCAAATAGAAATTTTATGAATACTTAATATGCATCCATACAAAACCGGTGGGCTGGAATAATACTAGTTCCTGGCTTGCTAGCTACAGAGTTAACAAAAATACTATCCGATATACTATGCCGTCTTGCATTTCCATCAAAAGTTGATCCATCCTTATCGGCTTTTAGAGTCTTCAAAACAAAAATTGGTGGGTCCTTGTATTCCACAAAAAAATGATTATGTTTTAATTGAGCCCCTTCCTTTGCTAGCAAGTCCGCCACCTTCGATTATGGTTGATCTGCGTGCTCCTCATTTGCCGGAGCAATTCCCTGCATTCATTTACGATGTTAGTATATGATTCATGTACTTTATTCATAACCTCCAGGATTTCCAAAGAGTCTGTGTCTATCTGTATGTTGCTTGCCTGCAACCTGATAACTATTTTCATTCCTATCACAAGGGCCATTAACTCTGCATATAGGGCACAATCAACATTTATTTTTGCTGCAAACCCTGCTACCCAATTACCGTAGTTGTTGCATTTTAATTATCGCCCTTGTTCTTGTACGATAGACCCATCCATTCTTCTTGACATTTTAGTTGTCCTAAAATGACATTTAACAACTCAATCACCACCTATACCTACCTTGCTTGCATTCTTCCAAAAGAACACCAAAATCTTGTCTTGCCCGATCACTCTTCCTCTCCTTATTTTAAGAATAGCCTCCTTAACTATGGAGCCTTTATGAAAATCTACAATAGTCTAACTCCCCAACACAATATTCATGTTATGGGAATACGTGTGCCATCTCCATCTAGTGCGCCTCTACTACCAATATTTCTCCATTCTCTTCCTTGATTCACTTCATTTGGTCCAAGTCACGGGCCTCCTCTCTCTAGATTTGACAACTTTGTGTCCCCGCCTTTGCACTTGAGCACTTCATACAAGTACTCAAAAGCTGTCGTCTTAGGCGTGGTGACCGCTAGATTCCCTTCCTTGGTGGATGCCTGTACACGGTATAAGATATATGCAATTTGGTGCAACTCAAGGCAAGAGATGAGTTGCTTGACAAATTCAAAGCTCGCTTACAAGCTGCATCTGTTGTCAAATAAATGATCACCCCCTTATTCATCTTTGAACTTTAAGGAATTTTGTTAGAGAAAGCTAGCTTAGCAGGCTATTATTCACATACCAGATTACTGGTTTGTGATTTATAAGTCTGCATTCTAATTCATGGAATTGAAAAAGAAATTATATATACATATATATTCCATGTTCGCTGTGTACGTTAAACTCTATTTTCTGAAATCAAAATATAACTGCAGACATTGATTTATTACTTGTAACACATGAATATATACCAGAAAGTGTAAAAGAGAAATAGTTATATATTCATGTTTTCTGATCATAGGAGTAAAAGATTAGTATAGGCAGAGCAAATTAATAGGGAAGTTTTATTCAAAAAAAAAAAAAAAAAGGAAGAAGAGTAGTAGTGAGAAAAAGGCAGAATAGAGATAGAGATAGAGGCAGAGGCGGCATCTCTGTCTCCTAAGTCTTAACAGAAAATTAAGCATCTTACAGAAATAAGCTAGCTAATCACAGACTCATGAATGGAATAAGGTTGTGATGGAGTAAGTAATCTCGGGTTCGAGTACGGAGTCACTTTTATTATTCCATTCCATGTGAGACTTTCTGACGCAAATCCTAATTTAATCGGACTCTACTGATGGATACCATTAATTACAATGGATACCTATATATACTGAAGAAACATAAAGCCTGATCAGAGTAACATGATCATCTGGAAATGTTGAGATCGATTCAAATAATTCATAGCTATAGTATGATATATCCAAGCGACCGATTGACCAATAATAATAATAGATTACTACATATAAATTGCTTAGCAGAAAAGATATACTAGTATATAATTATGGTGTAAAACTAAAAGTCAAATTTTGACAACCCACATCTGCACTTCCTTGGAGAGCGGCGTTTTTGTAGATCCAAAGCAAATCAATAACGTCTCTTCAACTTTAATTGTCATCATGATGTATGCACTATAGCTAGTAATGAACTTACAACACATTTGGCGTGCACGATTATTTTTATCTTATGTTTGATTAGAGGTATTAGATAGTAGTCATTGGATAATTAATCTTCCAAACCAAACGAGTATGACTTGACAAAAGTTAGGTATATCCTACAGTGCTGATTGATTGACTGATTTGTTTAAAATATATTTATGGAAGTGGTGATGAGTGGGACTTGGAGTGTGGAATCCCATACCATTACTCTTTACTCTTTCCCCCCCTCCCCCACGTGCTCTTCAGTACTGTACATGTTAAATGTTAATCAAGGGCAGGCTTGATGAACTGTACCTTACCTTTCACACACACACACATATATATATATATATATATATATATATATGCCATGCCAGTTGCCAGTTGCCAGTTTTAATCACTTCATCATGTGTCATCCATAAGTCATAAAACTCATCAATCCCACTAGCCACCTATAAATACATGACCTGATCAATCATTTTCCAATCTATATTGCCCACACGTACAACAAATTAATAATCCATCCACCCATCCATAGTATATATATATACGTACGTAGAAGCTGCAGATATATCGAATTAGCTAGCGAAGATGCAGAATTACGAAGTTGTGAAGGAGTTGGGATCTGGTAATTTTGGTGTCGCCAGGCTCATGAGGCACAAAGAAACTAAACAGCTCGTTGCCATGAAATACATTGAGCGAGGCCGCAAGGTACCCTGCTCTGTCTTTCTTTCTGTCTGCTTATATATATAATACTAATACTAGTTTAATTCGTTGTAGATTGATGAGAATGTGGCCAGAGAAATCATAAATCACAGATCATTGAGACATCCAAACATTATTCGTTTCAAAGAGGTGTTATTAACATCAACACATTTGGGGATAGTAATGGAGTATGCAGCTGGTGGTGAACTCTTTGATCGCATCTGTCAAGCAGGGAGATTCAGTGAACCTGAAGCTCGATACTTTTTTCAACAGTTGATCTCTGGAGTCCATTACTGCCACAACATGGTACTTCTAATTTTTTAATACTATTATATAGTATCATCGATCGTTCACTGATAATTTATAATGAATGTACAGCAAATCTGTCACAGAGATCTGAAATTGGAAAACACACTGTTAGATGGAAGTCCAGCACCTCGTCTTAAAATTTGTGACTTTGGTTACTCCAAGGTACTTACATTACATATATAAAATTAATTTCATATATATATTCGGTGTAGCTTTATATATACCGTACTAATTTAGTCATTACAGTCGTCTGTATTGCATTCACGTCCCAAATCAACTGTTGGAACACCAGCCTATATTGCACCTGAGGTTCTATCGCGCCGTGAATATGATGGCAAGGTAACATAGTATGAATCTTTTATATACATTGAAGCAATGCAAGTTGTCAAATGTATTATTTTGTACATAAAAACACCCTTTGAGCTAGCATGTTAAGTTTGCATTACATCATGTGATGGTGACTTATAAAATAATCAAGATAACATATATTATTGGACCTTATCCTTGAAGTTAATTATAATTTCTTGAGTGATCCTATTTTCAACTAGTTAATTAATTGAACATGTCATTTTATTGGTTAAGTATACCTACTCTACCTTTATATATATATATCTAAGTTTGTTATCTTATATATTTTACTAGTTGTCTTTTTCTTTTATATGATATTAAAAAGATGTTTTCCATTTTTTATTAGTCTGCAGATGTATGGTCATGTGGAGTGACTTTATATGTCATGTTGGTGGGAGGATATCCTTTTGAAGATGTAGATGATGCCAAGAATTTCAGAAAAACTATTTCAGTGAGTTCTCTCTCTTTTTAAATAAAATAAATTGACATATGCACTTCATAATTAGTCTATTAATTAATATATGGTGTTTTTCGTTTTTGCAGAGAATAATGGGTGTTCAATACAAAATCCCAGACTACGTCCACATATCTCATGATTGCAAACACCTTCTTTCTCGCATTTTTGTTGCCAGTCCTGCCAGGGTATTATATGATTCATGCAATAAACAATTGTATAATTTATGTTACAACACTAGCTTTAATAACATAACACATAAACGTCCTTTTTAACTTAAAATCTATACTCTCCAACTTTAAGTGTGCACAAATAGACATTTGAATTTGTATATACATAGGACATGTGTGTCTACTTGCTCAACTTTAAACTTATTTATGCACATCCGAAGTTGGAGTACATAGATGTCAGTTGAGGTCAAAATTTCTACATATGGTGCTGTGTTACTAATGTATGGTATATGTTGGGCAGAGAATCACACTAAAAGAGATCAAGAACCATCCATGGTTTTTGAAGAGCTTGCCAAAAGAACTTACAGAATCAGCTCAAGCAGTATATTACAAAAGAGACAATCCAACATTCTCCCTTCAAAGCATTGAGGAGATCATGAAAATTGTATCAGAGGCAAGAAATCCACCACCTCCATCAAGGCCTGTTCCGCACTTTGGCTGGGGAACTGAAGAAGAAGAAGAAGGAGAGACCAAAGAAGAAGAAGAGGACGAAGAAGACGAGTATGAAAAACAAGTTAAGCAAGTTCATGCAAGTGGAGAGTTTCATATCACTCATGATGATGCTTAAGTTTTACCATTTCTCATTTTCAGTAGTCTCTGATATTGATGTTCTGTACAACTAGTAACAGCACTTGGCATATTTCCTACCATCAACAAACTTTTCAAATATATTACTAGTATTCCTTCCTTGGTACTACTTGTATTGAGATTGCTTCTATCTGAAAGCCTAATGGAAGGATATCTGCATACTTCTTTCTAAGAAGACATTACACTTAACACTTCACCAGAAATGGGGTCTTCCTAAATGGATATTCCTTTTCTTTCCTATTGAACTCAAAGCTCTGAACATAATTAGCACAACAATGGCATACCACAATCCTACAACAATTAACTCATTATATTCTCATCACAATCCTCCAAAGAGAAAACAGAGGAACCTTACATGAAGATGTCCTTCCCAGCCATCCCAACTACAAAGCGAAGCCCTTCAAATATTCTGGATCTCGCTTTGCACGTTCCTGGAATTTCTTGAACCAGCGATCCAATATATCCATAGGCACCACCAGCTTACTGCCATCCACTCCACAAAATGACTGCATAAAATTGAATAAATTCTCGCCAACTTTCAGTGCCAACCTCTCAATTTTCTGCCCTGCAGCCACATCAAGGGAGGGAAGTGTTGCAAGATCCTCAACTGAAACACCTATCTTGGCAGAGATTGGAGTTGCATCAGCAGTGAGCTGCAGTTGCCCACCGGGCTCTGGCCAAGGAAGCGACAGCACAGCGGAGGGTCGAGTCAGTGTGACTGCACCACAAAAGAGGAAAGGTGAGCCAGGGGATTGGATATACACAGCGAGGGCCTTGTCTGGTGGCAGCGTGAAGTTGTTGAGGAGGAATATGCAGACCTCTCGAATTGAATCATACGCTTCCCCTGCACATGTAATGCTAGAACTGTCACAAGTTGAAAAGTACAAACAGTCTTTTCTGATCAGTGAAGAATGTTTAAATTATCTTTGGGTTTTAGTTATGGAACTCACCAACAAAGGTGTTCATGTCAAGGACCCAATGGGTGGGGTCTATTTGAGCAAAGGTGGAGATATCCATAGGGAAGCTTCGATTTGGGAACACTACTCCAAACATTGTTAATTACTTTTTTCTCTTGTGTTTTTCCTGAGGAAGAAGAAAGGAATCACAGTTAGAAAATAGATTTCCGTAGCATCTAACAATCAGACATTTCAAATTGATTCGCACTCAAACACGATAAGAAGTTTGTCTTTGCCACAGAACAGCCTAGATTGTAGTTTCAGGTAAAGATTACAAAGTAGTTTGAAGTTGCTTACCTTGTGTTCAACACAAAAACACTGAGCAAAGTAATACCTGCCCAACCTTGAAATCATTTTTGCAAATGCACAATGAAAAGAGCAAATCTCATATATTCTTGCAAAACAACCCCAAAAAAGAGTACTATCTGATGCTGCTTGAAGGCCCAAACTTACTTACAGAACTTAAATCAAAGAATGCCAGAAAGGAAAATCGGCCAGCAATCTCAGACCTATGACACTAAGCAATCAGAAAGCAAAACTAATCATGAAGGGTAACCAGTTGGATCACCAACCACATAACACTAAAAAGCCCCAAGGTTGACATAATGCCTCCTTTTTCTTATGTCCATAATCAGATTGCAAACAAAAGCTACAAGTTAGTATACAAATACAGTTCAATTTACAGTCGTTAGTAGTAATATTGATCCTTGTTCAGTTTTCAACTCCAAAAACATCAAAGTATGTCGAACTAAGACACAGAAGTATAAAACCAAAAACATGCAAATAACACACAAATAAATAAAAAGGGAACTCCTGAATCGGCATACAGCTTTGTGTTGACAAGCTGGATTCCAGGAAATTGCAACAACCATGGAAACTCTTCTGCCTACCGAGTAAAACTTCTGAAGAAAGTCAAGCCCTTCAAGATGGACTTCAAGGAAAAAAGCTGGCTAGTGAACTGACCACATCCGGGTCAATTTGCGTGTATCTCGATAATTCCACCAGGTACCTGCTAGTTCCCACCAACACAAGTACTGGGTATCTATGCCGGCTTATGCAGCTTGGAAGCAATAGCTTTATTCATCCTGATCTCCAAGGTTTACACCCACGTTATATACCACTTCTTCAAAATCCACATTCCCTTCTTCAAAATTCAGGTATAAAGCTAGCTCTAGCACAAACATCCATAACTTGTACCACACTATCCTAGCTCCATGAGAAGTTCTTTATTAGAAAATTATCATAGAGTAGAACGTCCAATCCAGAAGAAATCTATTTCACAAAAATAGACTAAAACTGTAAACAGGAAACAAAAATATACCAGAAAACATTTTATATAGCACCAACATGCATGACAAGAAATCTCAAAGGCAGCTCAGAGGTTAGTTTCTACCTTGAACCGTTTTAGTCAATTCAAAAATGAGTTTAACTTGTAAATATTGATGGGGTAAAGATCAGTCACCCAAAAGATTTCTACAAAAATAAAGATTCTTTATAGGAATAATAATTAAACTCATTCAAGATATACCACCTTTATAATCTATGCAAGCTAAACTACCAAG
This sequence comes from Solanum etuberosum, assembly GCA_029582245.1. Classification (NCBI taxonomy): domain Eukaryota; kingdom Viridiplantae; phylum Streptophyta; class Magnoliopsida; order Solanales; family Solanaceae; genus Solanum; species Solanum etuberosum. The sequence continues at coordinate 27,187 of JAJONR010000146.1, forward strand.
TGAAACATTCCCTCTATACCAGATAATGACGAAGCTTAATCAGCTAAAACCCACAAAATTTCCAACATATCCAAATACCATAACCACATGAGGTGATCAATTCGATCGGGCACTCGCAATCTATTTTCATTGTTCAAATCTTTGACAACACGAAAAAACCATTGTTCAACTCTTTGACAGCATGAAAAAAAAAGCACTTCCCTCGCTATTTTTTTTTTAAAGAACCAAAAAGATTTGTGCCAAAATAACATATGCCAAAAATAACATAAGTCATTTGATGGTCAGAAGCAAATTGAAAGTTAAGCAGTGGGAAGCTATTTCCAGACAGCCTGAGAGCTGAGTGACAACCTTATTTGACATGCTTTTTTCCTTCCAAAGCGAAATAATCACTCATAAGCTAATCGCGCTTGATCTATCTCCTACCTCACTCGATTAAGCTTTTCTTCTTATACACAGAAGGTTTTGCTCTCATATAGCGGGTTTTCCACTTCGTTCAGTTACATTAGGGCTGACACGAAGTGATTTAGATAAGATTCTTTTTTATCGCTACCTTCCTGGAACTACCTCCTTACTTAGATCGTTTGTTCCCCAATTCAAACTCGGATCACTTGGCAAGTGGATTGCCTGGGTATGGAACTCTAAACTATAAATGCGATCTAGAAAGAGTGAAATCTAGTCTTTTGTCTTTATCCTTCATGGGTCTCAGCAAACAGACTGAATCATGTGCGAGAATCTTTTGTAAGAACAACTGAGAGTGACCGACCTGTAACCCAAAAGAAGTAGTTTTCTCTAAAGGCGGACTTGAAAGAAAAGTAAGCTTTAGCTTGAACAGTGAAGTAAAAGGCTTGACTTTTTAATGTTTTTTCGGGCTTACTTGAACGACTCGCTTTACTGAAAAAGGCGGCGGTATATAAAGAATATTTATACTTCTTTTCACATACGGAAATATGAAATTTATACTCATGTGACAAGTCAAGGCCCTGAAAAGTAACTAATGAAATACTACATTTAGAAGCTCATTTACTCTACAAATTAGACAAAAATGGAATTGTGATGCTGGGATGTTGGGTAGAGATGGGTGATATTTAGTAGGTAATTTAATAGCCCAGGTCGTGAAAGAATCTTCGTACGCCCCGGAAGATTGATTGTTAGGAGCTATACTTAATATTCAAGTATCTACTTCAAAGAAACACCATAAAAGTAAATCAACCAACTACAGCCTCAATCCCAAATCAGTTATATGAATTGTCTGTATCTATTCATTTCTACTAAAAAAAGGTTTGACCTTTAAAACTTTTAAGGCAAATTCTTGATTAAATTATTCTGACACTGACATACAACACCATAAAATTAAATCAATCAACTACAGCCTCAATAGTCTGTACCTATTCAGTTATACTAAAAAAGGTTTGATCTTCAACACTTTTATGGCAAATTCTTGATTAAATGATACTAACACTGACATACAGCACCATAAAAGTAAATCAATCAACTACAGGCTCAATCCCAATTCAGTTAAATGAATTGTCTGTACCTATTCAGTTCAACTAAAAAAAAGGTTTGATCTTTAAGACTTTTAAGGGTAAATTCTTGACTAAATTAGGCACTTATTTCTAACAGTGACATACAACACCATAAAAGTAAATAGATAATAGCAATAAGAAAAAGGAGGATGTTGGGATAGTGTACCAAAAGTTGTGAATTAGTCCAGCGATGATAGCAACTCCAGAGGCTTGCAAATGGAGAGTTCTAAGCTATGAATGGCCGTATCCTTTTGTTTTCAAGATTAAAGGTAGGGTTTGTTTTTTTTTAGAAACGGAAGGAAGGAAATATTGAAGACCAAAAAAGAAAGTGGAGATTACCAGTATTTCATCGACCAAAGAAGAAAGAATGAGTACACATCTTGTAAAGTCTAGAAAGGTCTAGAACATTTGCACTCTACTTTGGCTCAAATATGAGGGGTAACATTAAAGAGCAAATTTCATAAATCAATGAAGTGATTATGGCAATAAGTATATAAGTTATTTAATAATTTAATTTATTAGATATCGACTTTTTAATATACTAATATGTGAGTTGATCAATAAGTTATTAGTTGGTTTGATATCGGATTAGTAATTATCGAACGATGTATTGGCTCAATCATTTTATGTTTTTTTCTTTTACTTTCATTCACCAATATGTTGATTTCACATCAAGTAAAATAATTTTTTTGACTTTACTTAAACAAATAATTCTATAATTATAAATCATAATGATAAATACATGAAAAATCTAAAATTTGAGGGTGCTTGCACATAAACATTTATTTTACAAATATATTGATGGTAAAAATATAATTACTATCATTTTTAATAGGTGAACAATTTATCATATAAGGAGATCGAATATTTAATTTCTACACTGATAAATCGTTAACTATAAAATTTTTATCCATTAACCTAATTCTAATAAGTCGAGTCAATTTTGTGATAGACTTATTGGTTATGGCTAAATTTTGAACAATCCTATTAATCAGTGTATCTAAGATACATACACCTTAAAAAGTGGTCTATTTTTAATTAATTAAAAACTTTTGTAACTAAAAAATCATTAAACAAGGACAAAATCATGCCATAATAATTTTTGAAGATCTTACATATCCGTAAGCTAAAAAACACAAAGCAAAAAAATAATAATCTAAATTCTCTTCTATGTGGTTTCTAATTGACAGTATTAACAATTAATCTTTGTATTAATATTTTCACAATATATCTGTATTTCACAATTTCATATATCTATTTCTATCTAGTATATCTATGTATACTCTTTTTATCCCATTTTATGTGAGGTAATTTGACTTGGCACGAAGTTTAAGAAAGGAAGGAAAATTTTAAAAACTTGTGGTCTAAAATGAATAATAGAAATTTGTGTTGCTATAAATCATTTCACTAAGGATAAAATTGACATTTTAAAGTTAAAATTATTACTTAATATATAAATGTGTTATTCTTTTTTGGACTGACTAAAAATGAAAGTAAGTCATGTAAATTAGAACAGAGGGAATAATATAATTTCACTCAATGTATTTAATATCTATTTGACATATTCCGTATCAATTTTATCTAGTACATACAATACTAATTTAATATATCAAGTATTAATTACATAAAGTATATTTAAACACATATATCTAATATCAAAAATACATATATACCAATATCAAATATGCATGGATATATTCATCAATAAGCTAATATTTCGTGTATCTGCGAAATACATACCAAAAAGACGATTTTTTTTTTTTTACATAAATATGCAATGTATCTGTTCGTCATTTTAAATTTTTATGAGGGATATTAAAGTCATCAAAAAGAGAAATGAGAGTAGACTTGGGCATCTGAGTCACCAAAGCATATTTCTGACCAAAGTGTCAGAAGTGCAAACAGAAAGGAAGAGGGAATCTAAAGAGGTAAAATCTTGCCAAAGAGGAAAAAAAAGGTCTTTATAATTAGTAAAGTTTTCATTTTTAAGCTCTGAGAATCAAGATTCAGTTCAGAGGACCACATCTATGGATTCCTCAGACCTTGCCAAGACAAAAACATCATCTTTATCAACCCCATCTAAGTATTTTTGGGTTCTTCCTTACAAAACTCAAAGTCTTGAGAGTTTTTACACTCTAGGCAAAATATTGGGTCAAGGTCAGTTTGGAACTACCTATCTTTGTACTGAAATATCAACTTCTAATCTTTATGCTTGCAAGACTATACCAAAGAAGAAGCTCATCTGTAAGGAAGATTATGAGGATGTTTGGAGGGAGATTCAGATAATGCACCATCTATCTGAGCATCCAAATGTTGTTAGAATAAAGGGTACTTATGAAAATGCTTTATATGTACATATAGTTATGGAGCTTTGTGCTGGTGGGGAGCTTTTTGATAGGATTGTTGAAAAGGGGCAATATAGTGAAAAAGAAGCTGCTAAATTGATCAAAACAATTGTTGGGGTGGTGGAAGCTTGCCATTCATTAGGGGTTATGCATAGAGATCTAAAGCCTGAGAATTTCTTGTTTCTTAGTTCTCAAGAAGATGCTGCTCTCAAGGCCACTGATTTTGGCCTTTCTGTTTTCTATAAGCCAGGTACATTCCCCCTTTTCATCAAATAAGGGATTTTGGTTTGATCATCTTTTTTCTGATATTTATTTTCTTGATATTGTTCTCTAGGTTGAGGAGTGGAAATCATGTCTTTTCTTTTAACAGTTTGATTGTTAGCATAATCCTTGATCATAGGAATTCATGATTTTCACAAACAAATCAGTTATCAAGTAAATGGTGATTCATGATGCCTTTAAGTTTGCAGCTAGACTGAGAAACTGTGGTTCTTGTAATGCTCATGATGGAAAAATACTTCTTTTCTTTGGGACAGTTACTAAGGGGATTACCTACTTCTCTAATTCTTATGATAGCTGAGATGCTTCTCTAATTTGACCACTAAGGTTTTAGCTTATTACTAATATTATCTTTTTTAAGAACAAGCTTGAGTCTTTCTTTGTTAATGATTTGAATTATATGGAATGAAATGACGGAAGAATAGGTATTCAGAAGTTGGTCAAGTCTTAATTTGTTATTTTAAATGGACATTCCCACTTTTTGTTTCTTCTCCTCAACTTTTGGATCTGCAGGATTTGCATAATTGCATTATAACAGTAGTTGTGTATGTACAGTTCTAGGAAGTACTTTACCAAAGCAAAATTGTTTGTACAAGTGTTCTTTTTTTTATTGCTTTATTACTAGTGTTCCGACTGAATAGTACATAGCTTACCAAGTTGGTGAATGCCAGACAATCTATTTAGAGAGTGTTCTCGAACATGAAAATGATAACCGTGTCTTAAATCTGATGATGACATTTGTTACTTCAATTTGTTTACTGGTCCTTCTAATCTTGGTATGAGTATCTCTTCAAATTGCCTCGTTTCATTTTCCTTTTGAATGTGATTGTTCCATTCAACTTGGTCTTGCTGAATGAAAACTTTACTTCGTTAATTTCAACTGCTATATGTTTCTGGTGAGGTTCTGTTTTATTTCAGTCTCTAACACTTAGCTTTTGCTTTCACTTGCTGATATGATGTTTTCAAATGTGAAACCCAGCAACCTTCCTGACATTATTCATTGCATCATATTTTTTTCTGGACAGTTGGTCATAACATTTTTCCTACTGAGAATTGCTGATTTTTTGTTCTACTTAATTTAGGAGTACTTGACCTTTAATGGTAAAGGTAAACAGTTCTGTTCCTTGATGTTTTTATTGTTATCAGGTGAAACATTTTCTGATGTTGTGGGAAGTCCTTATTATGTTGCCCCAGAGGTTTTATGCAAGCATTATGGACCTGAATCAGATGTATGGAGTGCAGGAGTTATCTTGTACATATTACTTAGTGGTGTTCCACCTTTTTGGGCAGGTATTGTAATTGCCAGGTTTATATTTCTATGCGTGTTGAGAAGGAAATAAAGTCTGTTATAAAGTTATCTTTCATGCTCATATTATCTTATAATTCTTATTGTTTTCCTGATTCCAGAAACTGATATGGGAATATTTCGTCAGATACTGCGAGGCAAACTAGATTTAGAATCTGAACCTTGGCCTGGAATTTCAGATAGTGCAAAGGATTTGATACGCAAAATTCTTGATAGGAATCCAAAGAGGAGGTTATCTGCCCATGAAGTTTTGTGTAAGTCCTTCTAGTTGTGAAAACTGAGACTTATTTGGCTCTGGAAAATGCTGTTACCCTCTTACTGTCATTCTTCAAGAAGTTGCATATTTCAAAAACATGTCCACGAACATGTTGAAACAGAGGGCTTTTACAATGAGCTTACATTTTTTGTTTCCTGTGACTCAGGCCATCCGTGGATCGTGGATGACTCAATGACCCCTGATAAACCTCTTGATTCTGCAGTTCTTTCACGCCTCAAGCAATTCTCAGCAATGAACAAACTAAAGAAAATGGCTTTGCGTGTAAGCTCTTGAAAAGTTTGTTATCCGCTTAGATGTGTCTGTACTCTCCTTGCCTGGAACAACTTTTGCCACACGGTTTTATAGTGTTCCAAGAACTTCAGTTGTAAAGAAACTGAAATTGGATCTAGATGCAGTTTTAAAAGAAAAAGGAAAATGCAGAAAAGTAGTATAGAAGTGTAGAAATATGGGTAGAATTGAAAATTATTTGGGGGATGGGGAGTATGGAAGAAATATGCCACATCCTAGAAGCTGTTAATGCAGATCATATTCATGTAACATCTATATCCATGTTTATCGTCATTTCTATTAAAGAATGCAAGTAAATGAACAATAACTACTACCATGCCACAATGATACACTAGTTGGGTTCTTTATTTGAATCCTTTATATACATTCCACTCTCTGAATTGTTCCACTTTTATCGGATGTCCCCAAAGGACTTATATACATTCCACTCTCTATATCGTTCCACTTTTGTCGGATGTCCCCAAAGGGATTATATACATCCCACTCTAGTTGAGTTCATCTTATTCCATTACTAAATAGTGTCCTTTAAGAAAAACCAGTGATAGTAGGATTATCTATACCTCACAGTACGGACATACAAATCTCTAGGTTTATCTTGGGTTCCTACATTGTTTTTATCAAGTTGTGTCTTTCCAAAATATAGATACCAAATTGCGAGATCATAAACTAGTTACCACTATAGTGGTCCCTTCCCTTAGTGTACATAGTTGGTTTTTGTGCTTATTCAATCTTCTTCTCCTTTTTTCCCTGATAATTGCCTTTCCCGTTATTCTAATTTTCTTATTTGTTGAACCATACTTCCGTGAGAGAACATGTACTCTGTTAGTCTGTATCTTATATATATTCTTGCAGTATCACAAAATTTATGTCAATTTGGTCCTAATTTACCAAAGGAGAGAAAGGAATGAGAAAAGCTAAAATGGGAAAGGAGCAAACAGTTTATCCTCTTGCAGTTTTACCAGAAATGTCTGAATTTTTAACAGATGCTGCAATCACACCATTTAGTTATATTCTTTTTGCTGGGTTCTGTGTCGGTGTGTCCTGCTTGTGGCGATTTATACTCGGAGTCTTGGCAAATATCATTTTTTTCTTAAGAAAGGGAATATCTGTAGAAACTTAAATCCTGCTGAAAGTATCTTATCTCACTTTCAGCTAATGTGTTGCCGATGACATTTGAAGTGAAAATCCGTTACACAATAACCAAAGATAATTTGAACTCAATGAGCTGTCCTAATTTTTGCTGACATTGTTGTTGAATGGGCCTACAGATTTTTCTTTCTGGATGGAAATTATAATTATGATTGGGGTGCTTCTCTTTGCTATTTAACTGATATTTATTTTGAGAAGTCCAATCACTATCATTCTAATTCAATGTTCAATGTATTATTGAGTTATATATTTGATTCTTGTTTTACTCATTCTCTTGTTACTTGTAGGTGATTGCCGAGAGGCTATCAGAAGAGGAAATTGGTGGCCTCAAGGAGCTATTCAAAATGCTAGACACGGACAATAGTGGAACAATAACCTTTGAGGAACTAAAAGAGGGTTTGAGGCGAGTAGGTTCGGAACTAATGGAGTCTGAGATCAAGGATCTTATGGATGCGGTAAGAGTTATCCTCATTGTGTTTTTGTGTGATATGCCCACCTTGTCTTTCTTCCACTCACTTGTGCTTATGTGTGTTATAACTTTCCGCTCATTTGACCAAATAGATCCAACCATGTTTTATTTAACAGGCAGACATTGACAACAGTGGAACAATAGACTATGGGGAGTTTATTGCTGCTACTGTTCATTTGAACAAATTGGAAAGAGAAGAGAATCTATTATCAGCCTTCTCTTTCTTTGACAAAGATGGTAGTGGCTACATAACTATCGAGGAACTTCAGCAAGCCTGCAAAGAATTTGGTCTAAGCGAGCTCAATCTTGATGAAATAATTAAAGATATTGATCAAGATAATGTAAGTTCTATACTCTTATGTTTTTTATATCATGCACATATATAAGAAGTAAGGGTTGATTAAGTTACATAATGTCTGCCAATTTATTAAAAGACATCCAATGGGGTTTATGAAGATTTTGCGCGGCTTTATCGATTGTCTTGAGGGTCGGATGCTCTCAACCTTTCACATGATATAAAAGTCAACCTTTTGCAAGCTTATTTGCACACCCATAAATTCACATCAAAAATCTGCTGGGGAACCCCAGATCCACTCGGATGGGTGTTTAGTTATATAGTGTCCAACATTCAAGAGTGTTTATAAAAGTGTCGATTTGCTTCATCGCAATATATGCTGAAAAAGGTTGTCAATGGTCAAAGTAAGTGATGCCTAGTACTATTACAAACGATCTCCCATTGCAAAAAGGAAGGAGAAGAATCTGTACTATTACAAACACCTTCCCATGCCTAGTCTCATTTGTTGCTGCCTGTACCAATGCTGAAGATGAGTTTACTGATTTACACTGTATTTAGTAACATAAGAATCTGCCATGTACCAGTCCAGGGAATGGTCTTTGCGTTGGTTTCTATGTTCAGCTAGATAGGCTGTAGTTCTCTCTCTCTCTCTCTTGTTAAAGTTTTAATTTTTTGTTTGAATTCCTATCAGCTCAACTGGTTAACTTAGATGTTCAATGATTAGATGAGTTCAGTTCATTTCTCAATTTCCAACTCAATTAGTGTGCAACTTGTCCTTCCGTCTTCGGTTAATTCTTAGTGTCTGTTCCTGTGTTTTCCCCACTAAAAGAGCTTACAAATTGCAGGATGGACAGATAGACTATGGGGAATTTTCTGCAATGATGAGGAAAGGCACCGGCGGAGGCGTTGGAAGGAGGACCATAAGAAACACTTTGAATTTAGGAGAAGCACTTGGACTCGTACAGAGTGAAGAAAACGTATGACCAACAAACGTGATCTTTCTAATTTCTTTTTGCCATGAAGGTCCAATTATATGACATTTACTGCTACAAGGCTTAGGTGTTGAACTTGATCCCTTCCCTTGCTTTATTGATGGCTGGCTTTTTACCTTTATTTGTCCAAGCTTAGAACAATTTCTTCTAAATCTGCTTCATTTTCCTTCTAGATGTTAGCCTTTGTGCTGATTTTAATTTTTGGATCGTTCAAAGTCTCATTGGAAGGTGATTTTTAAATATCTGAATACTGTGGAACCTATACTGCTATAGAAATTCACACCTCAAGAAAAGAGTATCAGTCTCAACCATATTATCCCTTTCTTCCTCAACTCAATAACGACAGCAGTGATTGCCTTCCCAACACGTAATACTTTGGCTTCAAGTTTGTTTTCCTCCTGATTATGTAAGATAGACAATGATTGAATGAAGATATTGCATTGTATCCTCCTCTTGAAAATTAGAGAATATTGACTCACACCATACAGAAAATACAGCCCTTACAATGGAATAATATATGCAAAAAAGCATATCAGCAACTACTAAATTTGGCTATAACAAGTCATCTTAGGAGTTTTAGCAAGTAAAACACACAAAAGAAAAGGTTTATATCCAATCAACCAAAAAAGAAGGATGAGATTCAGCAAGCACATTAATACTAGAAACAAAGTCAAAGTCCCCTGCTTGGTGCAACGTTTTGCGGCTAATATGAGGAAAGTACCTCCTATCTTCACTTTCTATTTCATAATCTATATAGTCTAGTTGTATATCTTTTTGTGTTTTAAACCAATTTTTAAGTGTTGGTATTTCCAATACTTTCTTTACACTTAAGTCTAGTTCTTTTCCTTTTATTTGTTCAAATATATTTGCATCAAATCTTTTTATTTGATGATACTTCATCTTCGTATTCTTCTTGTTTAATGATTTGTATTTCTTTTTCAGTCATTTTATTCTGGTTCTGTTTCTATTTCTAATTCTGTTTCTAGTTTTCATCAAACACTTGAGATGAAGATATGGATGTTTCTGTGTACAAAGTTGGTGCTGTAATGTCAAGTTTCAACGGTTATATATAAACTCAACCTCAGGTAATGAAGTTCAAAAACAGTATATCAAATGTATATGTGCTGTAAAATGCACAGTATTGCTATGTTTTGTAATTATTTGAAAGAGTACACACTAGAAAGTGCAATTTTGAAGCCTAATTAAGCAAATATTCCTCGACGAAACAAAGTATAGGGAGTATTGGCCTGTTGCCCAATTCAATCTGAAAACGAATTTGATTGTGGTGCTTTTGAGATTTACCATCGTTCTAAACCATGGCATTTACACTTCCAAGAATGTTCACCTCCTCCATATTACAAAATACAAAACCTCAAGGCATTTACTATCCACAAATATATAATGATGATACTACTAATTTGCTAAGGAAATGGTACGCGATAGCCTGACAAGAATAAAGTTATACAAGAATTTAATCAGAAAACTATCTAGTCACCGTGGCATGAAAGCCTCTTCGAACGGAACACAACCAGCATCCTTCACATGCAAGGCAGCTAAGCAATGGCATAAGTTAGTGTCTCGACGTCCTTTGGTCGCCACATTGTTTTCTGGCAATACAACAATCCCTCCTTGTCCTTGGAATAGGTCATATTGATTTCATATTGCATAGACTTGAGCATACTTTCTAACTCGGTTATAGTCTCCTCTTTGTCACGCACAATGAGCTTCCCTCCTGGTCTCAAAATGCGGTCAACTTCAGCAACTATTGCCGGTAAACCACACCTACGAGTTTTAAGAACCAAAGCACTATCAGATCACAACATAGAGAAACAGAAAATGAACGGTGCTGATTTAAGTCAGTAATTTTAAAGGTTAAATGTTTACTTTGTTTTAATCTTGGAGAAGAGATGGTCTGCATGGACAAGATCATACGATCTGGGGTAAGTGCTGAAGGATTCACACCAGTCATGATAAATTCCAAAAAGACCTCTTTCATAAATAATTGGTAGTGTATCTGGAGCATCTACTGAGACAATGTTCATAACCCACACATTCAAGTCTCTTAAAGCAGCTGCAAATCTGCAAGGGGACAGAAGTTTAACATCACAAGCCATTGAAGACGATGAAAGATGCTATAGAAATAGTCACAACTGATATAATCATTCCTGAGATAGCACCAACCAGGTACAATATTCTAACCAATGTGCACAGCATTCCAACTAACACAGCATTAAAGATGATAATTTCTCATGACAATTGCTGCTTTTGCAATGAAGACGGTGTTTGTTTCAAAAAATATGGTGTTTGATTGTTTTTTATAAAAAGTTCAACACTTGATGAAAACATATGCCACCTGTCTGCTAGTCCATTAAAATCATAAAATCTAGGTCAGCAACAAGCTTCAACCAAAACTTCTTTGCTAGATATATTAGGCAGAGAGATGGATAGAAGATCTATAGATAGGAAACAAGTAATGTAGCACTCGGTACTTACCCTCCATAGATAGCACGCATGTCCATAACATTCCGCACAGTAGACCAATTTATCCCCATTCCAGTAAGATATGAATTTTTCACCACATGTTTCCAGTGTTCATAATCTGCAGTAAAATCTTCCGGAGCTGGTTTCCCATATACTCCAACCTGGGAACTCAATAACCAGTAAGGTGATTTCGATAACCTGGCTGGCCATGGTTCTGGCCATTGAGATCCACGTTCCGATGTGGCAACAGGAGCTTTATGCATGCAAGCTTGTAAAGGCACATTCCTGAAGAAAGCATCCATTCATTAGATCATGTTAAGCATAGATGCAATATCTCACTGCAACTTTTTTGATAAGGTAAAACTTTATGTAAGTATCACTATCAGGATCAAGAGTATGCTATACATCAAAAGGAGTTCTTACAGGTTCTGTAGAGAACTAATTAAGTCAAAAATCTCACTCAATTCTCAATACAAAAACAATTCCCACAGATAAGATGGAAAATAATTTCCTGCATTTGTACCCGATAAATAATATTTGTTCTAGACAGCCTTGCAATCCAGTATCCAACCAAATAATTCATATTAATACTAAAAATGAAGTTCCCATCACTCTAAGAATAATACCAGGCTGCATTTGGATCATCAGATCCTTGACAAATCGGGGGAGCGTCCTTTGATCTTTGTTCATAGCACTCATTGGAAGTAGGCTTGCGATATACAGCAACCCCTACTCCATTGACTCTATCTTTGGTTTTTGAAACAAGTTCCCAGCACATTGCATTAGTCAACTTCTGCATGGCTGTCAAAATGCCAAAAACAGACAGTCATTCAGCAAGACCAGTTAACCAAGTTATGGAAGAGTCAACTGAATAAGTTAAAGCAAAGTACCTTCCCAGATCTCAACATCTTCGGGAAGCTTTTGGTAGACAGGAGTAGCAGACCACACAAAAAGTCCACCAGGTCGAAGTACACGATTGAGCTCCAGGAGAAGTTTCCCCCCTACAGTTTGTTGGATCAAATAAGTTTAATCTAAATCAAGTTACACAATTTCATCAGTTGTAAGACGAAATAATAGAGATGAACTGATTGCGGATATAGAAATATTTTCGGCACTGGAAATCCACACACTGAGAACTACCTATGTTCTTCTCAAAGGTTGCCTACTGAATAGAAGAACTTTACACTTAACCCTTCACTACTCTGAGCAATGAAAAGGCATCAGGAATGAGTAGAATGCAAAATCAAATACCTTCAATATGCCAGGGCACTCTGCAACGTGCACAATGAACAACGTCAAAGACTCGACTAGGAAAGGGAAGCCTCTTTGTACCCATAACAGCAGATATAGCAGGAATACCCCTCTCAAGAGCAAACTGAACCTGAGCTTCATGTTCATCTTTAGGAGCTAAAGACATGGCCAAAACATCTCTTTCGAAAAGATAACCCCCAAAGCTTGCAACCCCACATCCAACATCTAATATAACCCGAGTTTGCTTTCCCCAGGCAATTTCTGGAAAAGACTGCAAAAATAATGTAAAAAAGGTGTGAAAATAGCATAGCTTGATCATTTGATGGATACAAGACACAATTCTTTGCAAGAATCAAATACACATGATATTTTTTACAATGTGGGAAAATATCCTACTAAAGACCTTATCATAATATTTTTGATATTTGACAATGTGGGACAATACCTAATTAGGAAATTACCATTCTAACATTCTCACTCTCACTCTTAACTAAAACTCAACATTCTAACAGCTTAAGTATCAAAATGCCATGCAAGAATATTAAAGACCTTAATAGATTTGTTGATACACCAAGATTGTTTATGGGATCTTTGTGCAGAATTATTATTCCCAGGTTCTGGCAACAATTCTTAATACATCAGTTCCTTCTCTCTCTCTCTCCTTTTTTTCTGGAATCAAGTAGTCAGTTCTATTATATACAAGAAGCTGTCGCTTCGGAATCCAAGACACCACGTTTTAGTTAAGGGAAGTAGAAAGAAGCAAGACAGTATATAAAGAATAGACATTGAACAATCTACTAAAGAGAACAAGTTTGCACAAACCAGAAACAACTGCAAGAACTGATATAGTATAATGTATGTCCTCTAATGATTTGAAGAAAAACAAACACACATGCAAATGCAGAGCAAAGATAAATGCAAGTGCTAACCTGCTGTATGAAATCAATATAGTGCAGAGCGCCACGCTTGAACTGGGTTCCCCCACCAGGGAAGGTAAGGTATTCACCACTAACTTTTACCCAATTTTGATGTCCTTTAATTTCTGCAAGCTTTGTATGGGGAACATTGTGGTACCATATCTGCAGGAAGGTAATACTGTTAGCTTCAAGAAAAAGGAAATATGATATAATCACTTCAAACAGCATTCCAGAAATAACGTATCACCTTTTCCCTACTCGTAGGCCACTCAACTGAACGTTGATATCCTTCAGGAAGTGGAACAAGACAAGTCGGAGGATTATCTGGGCAGTGTCTCTCTCGGTGTTCATAATGTTTTGTACTTCTGAGGTTCCTAATTGCTTCCAAATTATCAAGGCAAGGGATATAATCTGGCCCAGCAGTGGAATTGCAGAGTTTCCAAATGTAACTATTTTCTTTATCTGACCCCGAAGACTTCTGCATTTCCTTTTCATTCTTTGATTCTGACGCCTGAGTTAAAAATGCCCCATTTTGAGTTGTGGTTTCATTCAAAAGGTCTGACTGAGTCCCCGAACTAAATACGGCACTTGAAGACTGGTCCTCCTTCTCACCATCAGCCTTCTCATCAGAACCTTGGCCTACCTCCTGATCCTTTTTATCATTCAGTTCAACTGAGTTTTCTACTGATTTTTTCTCATCAGAACCTTCTTTGATCTCTTCTCCAACAGATTTATTTTCATTTTTCTCCCCAGCCTCAGAATCCTTATCATCTACTTTGTTTTGCCCATCTGAATCATCTGTTGCCTTCTCGGATTGAGTTTCTGACTCAGATTCTCCAGCATCCTCTTTCTGTTCTGTGGATTTCTCTTCCTGTTTCACTTCTGAAGTTGATTCTGTCTGTTGTGGATTAGAATGATTTTCTTCTTGACTAACTAAGGCATCCCCTTTTGTTGCATCCTCAGGTAAATCACCCAGGGTATCCTCAAATTGTTTTGATTTTCCCTCATCAGTTGGATTACTCTCATCACCAGCTTTGTTGTTACTCTCATTGCCACCATTGTAACTCTCTTTACCTTCGGTTACCTGTGTTGACAGGTCATTCTTTTTCCCCTGTGACGACAAATCTAGATTTTGGTCTGGAACAACAGATGATGACGTCATCATCCATACCCCAACTAAACATAGAGCTACAAATACCACTATAGTTACGGTGGAGCAATAATTTGATGACTTCCTGCCATCTACTCTAGAGTACTTTCCTAATGCCATTTTTTCAGGTAAATTCTATCAGTCCTTCACAATTTTCCTCTATCCACCTGAGGTACAAAATAAGAATAATAAGAGTAAAATCTTTGAATCACTCTCATGCATTTCTGGCAACTTATCATGTTAGTAAACCAATTGTCATATTGAATTTTGTGTCCACTTAAAGTGGTGGAGGTTGAATATTGATACTCAAATTCAAATCTATGACCTTATATATAGTACTCCATATGTTTCAATTTGTTTGTCTTACCCTATCCATTTCAAAAAGAACGTCTCTTTCCTTTTTTGGCATCTTTTTAATTTTAACTTTTCACATAAGACCACAAGGTTGGAAGGTATCCTTTATTTTCTAAAACTCCGTGCCAAAGTCAAAACCAAAACCAAACAATTGAAGTAATAGAATTACTATGTAAAGACATAAACATTGAACTAACTCTAAATTGTCATTAATTATCTCTTGCTTTCAATCAGAGTAGTAGAGTACTGATAACACCAAGAGATGTTAAATGAAACAATTAATACACACTTGGTCAGCAGAGGGAAGTTGAGAGATCTGAGATGAAACTGACAAGTTGTTAACCATCTATATGGTCACAACGCCGAACCTCTAATCAAAAGAGTTGCTACACAATTATACTAATTAATAATAACAATCGTAAAATGTCGATGCAAAGCAATAATCTTGTGATTCAAATTCAATCCCTGAGTTCAATAATACAAACAGAAGTGCATATAACAGGTAACCCATCTCAAAGAATTGCACAAGTAACAGAAAAAAGAATCAGATCTGTCTGTATAGATCAAGATCAGGAAAATTTGAAAACGTACGTACACAAAAAAGAGATGTAAAAAGTGAAAAAGAAGTAATACCCATGTACCTTTTAGCAGCTCTAAGAACAGATCTGAGAAAAAAGGAGAGCAGCTGTTAGAAGTGAACCATGTGAATTGTAGATACAGGAAGTGTGAGGGAAATGGGGATGTGAATATATAGAAGTGAGAACAAGAGAAAATCTTTTAGTAGAGTAGGAGTGCTATAGCAGTAAAGGAAGAGTCCAGCATCTTCACCAATATTTTAATACTAGTAATAATTTTATCATTATCATTAAGATTTTGCAAATTTTTTAAAATGAATTTTTATTATTATAGCTTATAACATATGTTTACCTCTAATAGTTAGAATTACTATATTGCTTTTTTTTTTTTTAATCCAATTTTATCGAAGATGACTTTTTCAGCAAATAAAATGACAAGCAATAATCACTATGATTTTCATTTTTCTTTCTCACGTCCACAATACGTAAATATTAAATTGAAAAATCATCAAACTTCAATAAAAAGTCACAAACTTTTGCGAGCTCTATAGTAATGTCCAGTTCTTGTTTCTCTTTCTCTTTCACGTTAATTTTGTTTTTATTTTTCAAGTTATAATTTTGTTGACGTTTAAATCTGATCGAAAAAATTTCTCTTCAACAACAGTTCATCTTTAGTGAAGCAAACAAGAAATAATGGACAATATAAGTTATTGTGGTATTGTTTCTTGGTCATTTTGGTATTATAAATTTGTCAGAAAAGACAAAAATAACAAAAAAAAAGAAGGTGAAGTAAGGTGATAGTGGTGGATTTACATCGGACAAAATGTGGTTACTTTGTAGGTTGTTCACTAGAGATGGTGTGCATATCGATGGATGATGGTGGGACTATTGTGGAGATGAGGGAGATGTGATGCGGCTATTTTGGAGATCCAATGAAGTTTCTTCAATAGTGGATGGATTATGTAGTAGTTTGTTTTTGGGTTGGTAAAGCTATTGGTAGTTTGACGGTGGTCTGGTCGTGGTGATTCACCATTAAAAAAGAGGTGAATTTTTGAAAAGTTATATTAAATATAAAGGAAAGTTATATGTTTGAAATTCACATATAATACTTATAATATATTTATATATATTAAAAATATTATATTTATATATTCACCACGTGCATTGAAACATGTCTATAATGTATATAAGATATTGAATTCAAAATGTATTGCAATTTTTTCCATTTGAGTTTGGTGTCATGGCAACAAGTCCGTCTAGCTTCGATATTGTGAGATCGGGCCTCAGACATATACTTAACTAATTAATATAAAAAATGCATTGATAACTATTTCTTTTTGGACTCTCACAAATACTTTTTGAAAAAATTAGTCAAATACAATCTACTTATGAGACAAACACTTTTCAAATGATTATTCAAAAATAAATTGTTTTTTTTCTTTTTCAAAATCACTTAGTATTTTTTTTTAAATTTTAATAGAAAAAAGAAACTCAGAAGAAAAAGAAGGAAATAAACAAGTGTGATGAGTTGGTAAAAGGTTTGAACATTGGAGTAGACGTTGGCAGAGTTTAAGCCATAAACTAGTTGTTGATTGAAGTTGAACATCTTCAATCGACAAAGATGATAGTAGGAAGAGCAGTTACAAAGAGATCATTGTGGTTTGTAAGGAGGATTTCAGTTTCCAGTATTGAATTGAATGGGAAGCAGCGATTCGCAGCCCTTTGGGGGAACGGTGATCATGGCAGGCTAGGGCATGGAAGTCTTGAGTCGCGATGGAGCCCTAATGTTCTGCCTTCTTCTGCTTTTGATAATCAAAACCTCCGTGAAATTGCATGTGGCGGAGCTCATTCCCTCTTTCTCACAGGTTCTAACAATATTCTTTACACACTATCATTGAAATACTTAGGATTATTTTTTGTTTCCCTAGCGTGGATGATTCATACAACATATAATTTGGGGGCTTGGCTCACTTATCTTTAGTAAAATAAACCAGAAAGTAAAAAACTTAAACTTTAAACTAAGGCTAATACCTTTTTTTTTTTTCTTCCAAGATGAGTAATGCATTACAAATGGGTTTACTTATGGAACTAATGCTTGGAAGTAAAATGTATTACGAGTGGTGGAGTGGACCGTATACCTTTTTCCAAGTGCAACTGGTGTACTAGGAGGAAATAAGTGTAGTAGATGCATGGTCTGGTGCCAGATGTGAATCATCTGGGAATGATGCTGGCCGTGGACAGCGATGATAAGTCGGGAGGGGTGAAACTGTGTCTAGAGATGTACAAGCAACACTAGATTCCTTGAAAGTCATTATAGGTAAGACCTCAGAGATATCAGGATGTGAAGTAAGACCGAGACTTAAAAAATGTAAAATTGGCTGACATAAGATACCGGCGAAGATTAGGGTGAGTAGACACGATACCCCTTTTGAACTCGAGAATAACCAAGGAAGATTCACTTGAGAGCACGAGGGATGAATTTTTTTTTTCCAGGGTGAGTAGAGATGATACCCCCTTGAACTCAAGAATAACCAAGGAGTAAGTTTCTTCCCATTATTTTTCCAAAACGGGTTACTAGGTTCAGGTTTAGAGTAGTTATTTGCAGATTTTGGAA
>JAJONR010000147.1:0-32017 GCA_029582245.1 Solanum etuberosum
ATATATATATATATATATATATATATATATATATATATAACATTCAATCATAGGCAAATACAAGAAAAAGAATAAGAACAACAATAAAGTCATTCTCTAACAAACACATATATCTTTAGAATCCTCCTCTTTAGCCATGCCTAGAAACAAATGAAACTGATAGAAAAGTCTCATACAAGAAAAGACACATAGGGTTCTTGAAAAAGGCACAAGAACTCGTGACTCTTTGTGACATTGAAATGGTTGCCATCATCTATAGTCCATATAGTGATGAACCTAAGGTGTTTCCCAATCATGGTGCTGCAATCAACACCTTTCGAAAGTTTAAAGAATTGTCAATGTTGGAGAGAACAAAAAATATGGTAGCAAGAAAATAATCAAGAAGTTGAAGAAAAAACTACTAAAGGTAAGAAAGGAAAATAGGGTAAAGGAAATTACAAATCAGATGCATGAAGTATTGAATAAAAAACTATTTCTTTGACCTGAATCCTTATGATCTCAACGATCTAAGTTACGTGATCAAGAAAAACCTTCAACTGATATGTGAAGCAATAAAAAGAATGTTGGTGATGAGGGGTCTATATCAAATGTCCTTTAATCCACGCCTTCAACAACAATGACTTCTATGCTGCCTTCATAAGTTATAGATTATCCATTGTATGATCCAGTGCCTTCTCCAATGACACCACAAATGGAACCTTCAACAGAGATCCCCCCAATGGGTACATTAATTCAAATGAATAAATCCCAGAACTACTCTACTAGCATTCCAGAAAGTCCTTCATTTATTGAGTTACTAAATTGAAATAATGATGATGTCGTGAATTTGCTGGATGACCTATCACTAAATATTATTAATGATCAAGATCCAAACCCCACCAATAATATATAAAGTCTTTGGACTAGTGTGTCCCTCTTTTTATTATTATAGTTTTATATGTTCATGTTCTACCATGGACAATTTATGTCTTTAACGTTTTGCATGTTTAAATGTGTCATAGGATTCCCACATCACTTTTTCTTTGTGCTATATTAAGTGTCTGTATGTTGTGTTTGATGAATTATTTTTTAAAGATTTTTATTTCACTCACTTATTAAATATATGAACAATTTACATGTTTACTTGTTTTTGATTTATTTATTTATTTTCTCTTTTATTGTTGTGATTATTCAAATTTTGTTTTTGGTACGGTTTGCAAAAAAAACTTCTTGCACTTAAAAAGTTAAAAAAATTGATTCATGTATTGAATAAATTTTCACTTTAAACGTTTTAGGGTGAAACAATAACACATCTAAAATAGAATATGAATTTAAAACATTAAAAAGAAAATTATCAAGAAGACCTATAAAATATCCATTTTGGAATAATAAGGTGAAGTAAAAGATTCATTAACTTTTTGGCTTTATTAAGTTAAAAGAGTTCATGTCTTCTGGTTTTATTTATTTGTTCCTTATTAATTTTGGTAATCCAAAAATTTATAATTGTATCATTACCTTTGTTCATTGGTTAATTTTTTCTCATTTTGTTGTTCCCCTTCGTTATGTCAAGAAATTTGTTCCACATGTAAATCTTTTGGAAATAATTAACGTATCCCCTACATTAAAAATTATTTTTCTTGTGTATTTAACATTTGAAAGATACAAATGTTCAAAAAAGATTGAGGGTTTAGTAATAGGATGGTGCATATCATACACTAGTTTTTGGAAATGTGCGTTGCACATTTTACCCCAATATTTCGTAATAGTTTTACAAGCATAATTTTATGTTGATAGTTATTTATCACATAATATGTTTTCATAGATATTTCATAACTTATATTTATTAATATATTGATATACAGATCTTATATTAGCATCAAAGGAAAAAAATAGATTACTTTTATAAAAACAATTAAAAAATTGGGGTGTGGAAGGAGAAATTGGGGAGGGGATTATGATGTGGGGAATCGAACCCTCACAAAAAATGTGGTCCTGAGCCCTCAGACCACTGCTAGGTAGGCCAACCACGAACCACACCTACGGCCCGTGGTTCCTTCCACAGGCCGTGGGTGGCCGACATGGGTTGCACCTGCAACTTCTGGAAATTGGCTTCATTTCCGTTTTTCGGATACGGGGTGTTACAAAATCTAAGTACTGCTAAACAAAACCCTACTTGACCTCCATAAGCCTAGAAAGTACACGCCTATGCATGTTTAAACAAAACCCAAATGGATCCCTATAAGCCCGAAAGGTAAGCAAAATAGCTAAGTCCACTAAGAGAGTACCACAAACCTAAAGTCAAGCTCCCAGCCAAAATAACCACTGTATCAACTAAACTCCCAGCCCAGCTTGCAAGAGTGACAGTCATTCTAGGCCGCCTAGCCAACTAGTCCACTCCAAGGGATGTAAGCTTCCCAGCTAGAAATAGGATTGGATCGCAACCATGTACACACAAACAAGATATGCAAACTAATTAAAAATGAAATTTTCGACTCAATGGAGCAGACAAAATTTTCATACGAGGTCGTCTTAAAAGAATATGGGACCCATACCGAACTTAATTTCAAGCAAAAATCCACAAGGTGGCTCGAAATTAGGCCTGAGGCCTCGAGATTCAAACAACGGGTCGTTCTTCACCGAACTCAACCTTCCAAAGCTAACTAAGCAGGTACGATTCTCATATGAGCTCGTCTACTCAAAAGTTGGACAAAAGTCAAACTTGGGTCTTAACCTCGAAGTTAAAATGTCTAATCGCAGACACTCGTATCGAAAGATTTGTGTGTTACACCGACCAACCTACTAGGCCAATTTTACCCTTAGAAAGCTGATGAAATTGTTAGAATTGGATTCTAAGGTCATTTTCTGGAACTTTTTATCAAAATTGACTGTTAATGTTTCAAAAGCTCCAAGGCACTTAAACTTATGTATAAATCAATCAAATGACCAAGTGACCAAATTGTTAGTTCCAGCAAGTCATAAAATGACTTGAGATCGCTATAATATTGTTTTAACTGATGAACAGGTGGCATAAATACAAAATGACCTGGAGGTCATTACAACATAGTCTACTTAAAAGGACTTTCATCCGCTAATGTAAGAATCAAGAAGTACTTGAAGGGTTAAACAACCCAGGAAACTGCTCCTGCATATCAAGCTGGATCTCCCTAGTAGACTCCTAAACCGGAAGATGCCTCCAGCATACCTTAATCACAAGAAAGGCTCTTGAACGCAACCACCCCACATCCTTTGCAAGAATAGCAACTAGCTCCTCCAAGAAGGTCAAAGAGTCATCCAACTCTACTTCATCATACTGAAAAACATGAGACTCATTAGGAACATACTGCTCCAGCATCAAAACATGAAAGAGTGGGTGGATAGCTAAGAATATTGGAGGTAGAGCCAACCTATATGCACCTGACAAACTATCTAGAGGATCTCAAAAGGCCCAATATACCTAGGGCTAAGCTTACCCTGCCTCCCAAATCTCATCACACCCTTCATGGGTAATACATCAAAGAAGAATCTATCACCAACTGAGAACATCAAAGGCCACTGCCTACTATTAGCATAACTCATGTGCCTATTCTAAGTTATTTGAAGCTTGTATTGAATCACCCTCACTTGGTCTAAAGCCTTCTGAATCAAATTCATACCTTGCGAGCCAGACTATGTACACTCGGATCAACATACCAGAGAGTGACAATGTCTACCATATATATAACATCTCAGAAATTGGAAAGCTAAAGTTGGAAAGGAAATATCTCATTTTGAGCTACTGTTGTGTCCTACCACATCAATCTATGGTTGTAAAAGTTTGTATGGGTTATATATGGGACTCGTAGGTATGAGGTTGAGTTTTTTGTAATTTCATGTTTCTGAAGCTTGACCTGCGAGTAGTCAGGACAAGTCGTACGATGTTTGAAGGGTCGTAGGATGGTTCCGTAGAACAGTTCTAGACTTAGTAGAATTTTGTACTGAAAATTTAGATCTATGGAAGGGGTCTATGGACCGTAGAAAATTAGATGACTTGTATAAAGATCACATGGGAAGTAGGGTGATTTTGTTTCTAAAGTTTGTTCTATGGTTGACCAATAAAGCCTATAGAAAGTTCAGCGGAACGTAGGTCCAAATCATAGAAATTATCCATCAATTACTTCTTAAGGATATTTGAGTATTTTGCTATGCATTAAATGCCTATATTATGTCGTTTTACCACTATTTGTATGTCCTATAACTACCCTTATACCTCAAAATTTCCCCCAACTTTCTCATTCACTCAAATCCCCAAATCCCCTCCAACATTTTCTATAAAAATTCTCTCTCAAGATCAAGGAAGAAGAAGCTAGGGTTTCCAAATCAAGTATTCTTTTAAACTATTTATTTTGGGCTTTTACGTACAAGGTGAGTAGGGTTTCATCAATCGGTTCCATTCACCCATTGAGCCCCGAATATATCACTATTCTCCAAGTTCAATTTAATCAAATTGATTAGGTTTAACATTTAATTCTACTTAGGTTAATATTGTGTTGATTGAATTGTTTAATTTTTATCTTATTATGATTGTTCTTACACAATTACATGCTTTCCAATTGATTTCACATGAACTCGTGCAAGTTTCAAGATTTTAACTATGAACTCTTAAAAGACATGGATTTTTGAGGAAGCTATGAGTATATGAATGTTATTTTGATGAGATTTATGCATGATTTATGAAAAGAAATTTTTTATGATCTAGGTTAGTCTAGGATGAGCATCAATGAAATTGTGAAAGAACTTTCTCACACTGTAAGAAATCATGAATGGTAAAATGTTTTCTCACACATGCTTGATTCAAGATTTAATGGTCTATTATATGATGTTATAAGATTGGATTAATATCTTAATTATGTTTTTCGATGTATGATGATATGTTTATGAATATGAATATTTCGTTGGGATATAACTTAGATCCAAGAGATCTTGAAGTGGAGGATCAAATAGGGTAGTCTCTAGTAGAAACCTCTAGTTCCAAACTACATGACCCCATAGGATTGTCATAAATATCATAGATAGTGGATCCACAAATAGCATATGAGTCATGATATAAAGTTCTATCTTGGGAAATAGACTTTTCCTTCTCAATGTGGGAGTTACATTGGATTCCATGGTATAGCTCACATGGTCTATTGTCGGTTAAAATTAATATCCAATAAAAATGAACTAAGTTACTTTCAATGTTTTGTGAAACTTTCCTTATGTTTTAATGTTACACCTCAAAATTATTTACTAGGATTGAATAAGAGAGAAGGGAAAACTACGGAGGGGTCCAGGGTGGTGAAGAGGACCATGACCT
Source organism: Solanum etuberosum (assembly GCA_029582245.1). Classification (NCBI taxonomy): domain Eukaryota; kingdom Viridiplantae; phylum Streptophyta; class Magnoliopsida; order Solanales; family Solanaceae; genus Solanum; species Solanum etuberosum. The sequence continues at coordinate 5,312 of JAJONR010000147.1, forward strand.
GTCACCCTGCTCTTGGTGTTACACCCAGCCTCTGTAGATGACCAGGGGCACCTAGACGGTTCATGAAGCGTTACACGGACCATGTGGTCATCTGTGAAAGAGGCACAGACCCCCCCCCCCAAAGCTACTGTGAAGGACCACAGTCGCCTAAACGGTCTGTGGAGCTTCACATGGACCGTGAAGTCGTCCATGAAAAGGGCTTATCAGGTTTTGAGTTTTGGGACAACTTCAATGGATCATATCACTCAGCAGAAAATGAATTAGGTGGCCCGTGACCTATCAGATTAAAGGTCTTTGAGTCTTCTTTCCAACCCCATGAAGTTTGCCTCATTGTGAGTTTGGAGTAAAAGGTTACGCCCGTTTCGTGAAGCACTGTCGGGCAGATGAAGCTTCACTACCGGCTATACGGCCCGGGAAGCCTTAGATGGATCGTGAAGCCCCTCTTTTAAGTCACCTCATTAGTTTTTAAGTTAGGGTCATGTTGGTGTTTTTCCAAAGTGTTTGATACCCAAACTACAACGTTTTAATCCTATTTCAAGACCTGTATAAGTGAATTAAGTTCTAAAACTACCAATTTCAATTCATTCTCCTAAATTCCCTAAATTTGACCAAATTCATCCTCTCCAAAAATCTTCTCTCTAGATCAAGGAAAAATAAGAAGCGGGGGTTCTTCAATTTCAAGTCTCCTTTCTGCATCTTTTCTTAGGGCTTTGATTAACGTCTCAAATACACCTCATCCGGTTCTAGGTGTAAACGGTCGTTAACTAGTATAAAACATTACGAAGAGTTAGAGTCAACCCACATCGAGTAGTATATGTTTGAATTCAATTACGAAGTAGTAAATGTGATTTAATTAGTTGTAGGAATAGAAATTATCGGAATCACTTAAATAAGTCAAAAGGGTGACATAAATGTCAAGTGGGGGATTTCGATGCCAATCAGTAACCACAACAATAACAAACAACAGGGGTAATCAAATGATTTAGAGGTACTTGGGGGATTGACCAATCAACTGCCAATTATACTAAATGGGTGTTAGCTAATTACTAAAAGTTACTAAATCTTCATGAGTAGAATTGACCTTAGATGAGGTAGCTTTCTCTCAAACAACTACCTCACTTCAATTGAGTTCTCTCGAACCTCAACAGACTAAACATGAAAATCAGCCTACAACCTCACTCCATCTACTCTCTTGAGCTAGATAGGTAGAATGGGACTTATGCTTCAGTCTCTCGAGCTGAACCCACAATAGCCCAATCACTACGAGTGCTAATTATAGCCTTGGTTTTAAACTTCTCTCTCAAGCAAGCATAAAACACTAGTAACAATGAAATGAACATTCAATACAACAAAATAACAACAGCAATAAATAAGACCCACTTCGAATTAGCAAAACAATCAATAATTTTTAACACCCATCAGCAAAATTAAGCAATTAATCACATGGTCAAACCCCCAAGAATGGGGTTTTAGCTAGTCATCATAAAAAATGAAAATTCAATACCTATTACATGCTCCATAGTTGGGTATTGATTTCCAAAACCTTAAAATGAGTAAATCTAGCTTCAGTTACTAAACCCAACTCAAAATCTACTTGAAAACTTTAAAACTGAGCAAGAACAGTGTTTTTCTGTTCTGGGTATGAGTTTCTCAATGTTTGGATCCCTTCTTTCTCTTCAAAATATCAATTTATACTGATCCAAAATTTGGCCTTTTGGGGAAAAATCGGTGAGGAAAGTCGGGCTTCGCCGACTGGTCGGCGACTTGCCAAATGCCCCTGTCAATAGCCTTCGAGTTTCGTGTTTTTATCCAATTATCCACTGTAACTTTAGACGATCTATGTCGGGGTCGCCGATGGATTCCGCGTTGCGCCCTTCGCTCCTTTGGATCGCCAATCTTCTTGCATCTTCATGGTGCATTCTGTAACTTTCGGTGGTCTACCCTTTCTTCGCCGATCCAGTCGGTGCTTCGCCGATAGGGTTTGTACCTCACCCAATTTCTCTCATCCTCAGGGCTGGCATGCTGGAACTTTGGGCGGGAGATCACCAAGATCGCTTTTCTTCACTTCTTCAACTTTTTAACTCATTTTTGCTCGGTCATGTCCTTGCGTTGCTCCTAAGCCTTCATATCTGCAAATCAACAGTTTAACATCAGTTTAGAGCATAGATTAGACATTTGAGGACACTTATACTATCAAAACAAATCCCTAAATGAGTTGAAATCTCGGACTCATCAGCACCCCCAACTTAAACTTTTCTCTTGTCCTCTAGTAAAACTCAAGATCAATCAGTTCAACAAGGATGTCTACAAACAGTGTTGCATAAGACTCAACATAAATGCACACAACAAGATTCAAATTACTCATACAATGATCAATTGTGCACTCAAAGTTTCAAATTGTGACTCACCATCATCAATAGTACTCAAGCTCACCATGCTTGCTTCAAATGCAAGTTCAAGCTCAATAAAGGCATTCAAATGTCTTCACAACAAAGATGATTCCATATTCACACAATATTTCTCAACAATTTAAGGTTCCAGAATCACATACAACTCTCACCCTAACAAAGATGAATACATGCATGACTCCACTAATAGGTTTGCCCTTATTTTCCAGTCAACTTTCGTTTCAGCTCACTCAAGGTCTAAAAAAAATTTTAAGGCTTGTAAAGGGGTTGAGTGCAAAGGTATGGCAATTTAGTCTTACTGGCTCCTACCTCCATGAAGTATGGCTTGAAAATAATTTCTCCTTCTCTTTCTCATTCAAACATGATCATATTCCACCCCATAATTCAACTAGACATGAATCACCCGATACCCCATTTCTTTGGCTATTTTCACAAGTTTTTCTCTTTTTCAGTATTTTTCTTTTCTTTCTTCTTTTTCATTCCTTTTTCTCTTTTATTATTTTTTTATATGGAGGGGTTAAATTATTTTCCAAACAATCCAACTCGGGGGAATATTTCACACTTCTTGATTCTCTTTCTTTTTCACCGCACCCCCAACTTAGGCTTTTGGCCTAAGTTGGCTATTCAAACAAACCATTCTTCATGAAAGTTATGGGTGAATGGTTAAAAAGTGGTCACAATTGTTGAAGTTTCTTCCAAGAAAAGGTTAGGCTCAAAAGGGGCCAAGCAATTTTCACACTTCTCACAAAGTTGGCCTCGAAGAGGTATGTTGTCAAATAGGATCACTCTTCAAAAATTTTGCCTAAGATCATGTCTATTTCTTGCATCACTGAATCAAGGGCAAATTCTAGATGTTATCAAGCACAATGTTCAAGGTAACCTCACCACACAAGGCATTGATAAAATTATCAAATAAGACTCTACACTTTCTAGCTAGCGTGCAATGTTCATCACAAGAGACTCATTCGACAACCGGCTAGTCACAACAAGATGCTCAAAGTTCACATATTGCCTGTGTAACTTCGTTTGCCTCATCGTAGCCGCACATTCATTTTGTTCAATTAAGAGCTCTATTCAAGTCATCGGTATTGCTCCTAACCGATACTCAAAAATGCAAAGGAACAACTCATTCAACCGCATCTAGAGGTGGTATTCCTAACAAGGTTCCACCCCACCAAAAACATCCAACATTGTCCTCAATGCAAAAGAAATAAATGTACAAGGAAAAATAAAAAAAATAGAAATGTAATAGCACTGAATGACAAGATCAGATTTAGGAAAATTCATCAGTGGGTGGCCATTCGGTGAAGTAATGTGAGAAACACCGAACGATTCGGCGAACCGCATAGTTTCATGCAGTTCACTGAAATATCTTGAATATTGGTTCTCCAATTGAGACCAAAAGGCGGTGAAATTCGGACTCACCGAACAGCATCGGCGCATCGCTCAGTGTCTTGAGTTCGTCGCCCAAATTTCCAGAACACCAGCCTTTCAGGGCAGGTCAAAGGCAGTGAAAGTCGGGCTCGCCTAACCTCTTCAGCACATCGCCTAGTTAGCTTTCTGCTTCATCGAATATTCTAGAACTGCATCCCCCTCCTTGAGGGGAAGAAGGTGAGCCAAGTCGCGATCGCCGTTTTGTTCGGCGATTCACCGAAATGGTCATACCCTCACAGAATCGCTCATACCTGCACAAACAACACACATTATGCAAAAGAACTAAAGCTTGGGTTGCCTCCCAAAAAATGCCTTATTTAACGTCGTGGCACGACGTGGAAATTCTCTCAAGCATCTTCCAAATAAACCACTTCAATAACTGAAATCTCCTGACACTAGCCGAAATAAAGCTTCAGACGCTGCACATTCACCTTGAAAGCTGGACCCTCCTTACCTTTGACTTCAATGGCCCCATTCGTGAACACTCGTGTCACTTTAAATGGACCAGACCACTTCGACTTGAGCTTTCTCCGGAAGAGTCTCAGTCGAGAATTGTACAGCAACACAAAATCACCAACTCAAAATTTTCTCCTAAGGATTTTAGAGTCATGCAATTTCTTCATTTTCTCCTTGTAGAGAGCTGAACTTTCGTATGCCCGTAACCTAAATTCTTCCAATTCGTTCAGCTGATCTACTCTCCCTTTCGAAGCATTTTCCCAATCCAGATGTAATGCCTTTAATACCCATAGTGCTTTGTGTTCAAGTTCAACCTGTAGGTGACAAGATTTCCCAAAAACCAGCTGATATGGAAACATGCCAGTTGGTGTCTTGTAGGTAGTGTGATATGCCAAAAGGGCATCATCCAGCTTCCGAGACCAATTAGTCCTATTTGCATTCACGGTCTAAGCAAGGATACTCTTAATCTCTCGATTCGAAACCTCGACTTGGCCACTCGTTTGTGGATGATATGGCGTTGCCTCTTTATGCTTCACTCCGTATTTACTCAATATAGATGCAAACAGCCGGTAGCCAAAATGCGAACCTCCATCACTAATAATAGCACGTGGGGTTCCAAATCTTGCAAAGATGTAGTGTTTTAAGAATTGAACAACACTCTTTCCTTCATTGTTGGGTAGTGCCATGGCTTCCACCCATTTAGAAACATAATCCACAGACACTAAAATATACTTATTTCCAAACGAGCTCACAAACGGCCCCATGAAGTCTATTCCCCAGACATCGAACAACTCAACTTCCAGAATAAGATTAAGAGACAACTCATGCCTTATGGACACCCCACCTTGTTTTGGCATTGTATACATTTCTTGACAAATTCATGAGCATCTTTGTAGAGGGATGGCCAATAGTAACCACTTTGAAGAATTTTTGTGGTTGTTCGCACACCACTATGATGACCATCAATCGGTGAAGCATAACAAACATTTAGAATTTTATTGACTTCCTCTTCCGGCACACATCACCCACTAATATGGTCTGCACATTCTCTGAATAGATATGGATCATCCAAGAAATATCTCTTGACATCAAACAAGAACCGTTTTTGTTGATAGAAGTTCAGGTCTTCCGGCATTAGCCCATATACCACATAGTTAGCAAAATCAGCATACCAAGGAGTCTGGGTAAGAGTGGCCATGTATAGTTGTGCATCTGGGAATGAGCCATTTATGTCTAACTCAAGCTCATCTTTATCCTTTCCCTCCAACCTGGATAAGTGATCGGCCACTTGATTTTCACAACCTCTTTTATCCTTGACTTCAAAGTTGAATTCTTGCAATAACAGCACCCATCTTATCCACCTTGGTTTTGTATCTTTCTAATCCATTAAGTACCACAGAGCTGCATGATCGGTGTGAACTACTACTTTGGTGCCTAGCAAGTATATCCAAAATTTCTCAAATGTGTAAACCACCGCAAGTAATTCTTGCTCAGTAACAGTGTAGTTACGTTGAGCACCATTCAATGTTTGATGGCGTAGTAAATTGGGTGGAATAGTTTATTGCACTTTTTCCTAACACAACACCCAACGCCGTACCACTTGCATCACACATCATTCCAAAAGGTGCCGACCAATCAGGGCTAATAATCACCGGGGTAGAGATTAACTTCTCTTTCAAACACTTAAACGCTACCATACATGCATCATCAAAGCTAAATTACACCTCCTTCTCCAAAAGCTTGCACAATTGGTGTGCAATTTTTGAGAAGTCTTTGATGAATCTCCGGTAGAAACCATCATGCCCCAAGAAACTAAGAATACCTTTTATCGAGATTGGCGGGGGTAGCTTCTCAATTACCTCAATCTTGGCTTTGTCGACCTCCAACCCCTTTTGTGATACCTTTTGACCCAAACTATACCTTCCCTAACCATGAAGTGACATTTCTCCCAATTTAAGATTAAATTAGTTTCCACACATCTTTGAAGAACCTGCCCAAGGTGTGCCAAACATGTTTCAAAAGAATCGCCCACAACTGAAAAGTCATCCATGAAAACTTCCATTAAATCTTCCACCATGTCAGCAAAAATAGACAACATGCAATGTTGAAACATCGCCGGGGCATTACACAACCCGAAAGGCATCCTCTTGAGAGAGAAAGTTCCATAGGGGCAAGTGAAAGTGGTTTTATCTTGATCCTCCGGTGCTATAGATATTTGGTTGTACACGGAATAACTATCCAAGAAACAATACCATCCGTGCTCCGAAAGCTGATCAAGCATTTGATCTATAAAAGGCATGGGAAAGTGATCTTTTTCGGTCCATGAATTTAACTTCTGATAATCCATGCATACCTTTCATCCGGTTACCGGTCTCATAGAAACAAGTTCCCCTTTCTCATTTGGGACTACCGTGATGCCACCTTTTTTGGGTACACATTGCACCGGACTCACCATTTGCTATCCGCAATAGGGTAAATCACACCTGCATCCAACCACTTGATTATCTCCTTTTTTACCACCTCTTGCATTGGTGGGTTCAATCTCCTTTGATGTTCGACACTCGGTTTGCACTCACTATCAAGTTGAATCTTGTGAGTGCAAATACCGGGTGGAATACCCACAATTTCAGCGATAGTCCACCCTATAGCCTTGATGTACCTTCTAAACACCTCAAGAAGCAATTTTACTTGCCATTCAAGCAAGTCAGCGGCAACGATAACTGGCAAGGTGTTATTTGCACCCAAGAATGCATATCGAAGATGAGCGGGGAGCACTTTCAACTCAAGCTTTGGTGGTTCCTCCGTGGATGGTTTGAAGGGAGGATTTTCTCGATTCGTTAGATCAATGTCGAGCTTCAATAGATTCCTTGAGTATTCACCTAATCCCGATAGAGCAACTTCCACTTCATAATACCCTTGAACTTCGGTCTCATCATAATTCGAAAGAACAAGAGGTTCACTCATACACATCAATTGGCTCACACTGGCCACCCTCTTCATCAATTATATCAATCATTGAAACCACATGAATATCACTCAGGTGTTTCAGTGATTTGTATACATTAAAGGTAACCTCATCTTCGTTCACCCGGAACTTCAACTCCCCACTTTCAACATCCACTAAGGCCCTTCCGGTTGCTAAAAATGGTCTACCCAAAATATAGAAACTTCAGCATCAATCTCACAATCTAGAATAACAAAATCATCCGGAAATATGAATCGATCCACCTTTACCAATATGTCATAGAGTATTCCAACGGGGTGTTTGATCGACCGGTCCGCCATAAGAAGCCGCATTGTGGTTGATTTTGCTTCGCCCAGCCCAAGTTGTTTAAAGATGGCATAGGGGATAAAATTGATACTTGATCCTAAATCACATAATGCTTTAGCAAATTGAAGCATACCGATGGTGCATGGTATGGTAAATGCCCCAAGATCCTCTTTCTTTATAATCATCTCGCTAGTCATAATGGCACTACAATTATGAGAAACTTCAATTGTTTCGAAGTCCATGTTTCTCTTCTTAGTGACCAGCTCCTTCATGAATTTAGTATAACCCGGCATCTCCATTAATGCTTCCACTAACGGAAGATTAATAAAAAGTGTCTTACACACGGATAGAAATTTCTTGAACTTCTCATCCTCATTTTTATTTTTGAGACGTTGAGGAAATGGGGGAGCTATTTTGGGAAGAGGTTGCACTATCTTTGGAGTTGGGGTGCCCTTCTCTTTATCTTTTTGCAACTCGTCGGCGGGGTTTTTCTTAGGACTTTCCTCCTTCTCTTTGATCATATCACTTTTCGGTGCTTGAACAAGCCCCTCTTCCTCATCGATATCTTTCTCCTTTTCATGAGTGTTCATCCCATTATTACCTTTCACATTACCAACTGCTATCTTTCCACTATGAGTCACAACCGCCATATCTTTGTCATAGTCAGCACTCAAAGTTGTTGTGCATTCAGCTTAACCACTTTCAAATGCCATGGGTTCTAGTTGTGCTGAAAGTTTACTCAGCTGACCCTCAAGTTTCTTGATTGCATCTGTGTGAGAATTCACTCTATTATTCAATGATGAGAAATCAGCTTTCATCTCCTTAAGCATGTCATCAGATCCTTCAACCTTATCTAGGATACGCGACGACAAATCATCCACTCGTAGGCTACCCGAACTACCCTTTGATCCTGGGATGTCACTTGATTGCGTGTGGTCCTCTTCATGACTCTCTTCTCTCCTCCGTGGGTTATTTTGTTCAGTCCATTCTTGATAATATCGTCTCTCCTCTTCTTCCTCATGCGAGTTCCAACCATGATTCCCACCCAGGTTTAAGTAGCACGGGTGAGAGCCCTCCTCATTCCAACCTTGATTTCCACCCGGGTTTAAGTAGCACGGGTGAGAACCCTCCTCATTCTAACCTTGATTCCCACCCGACTTTAAGTAGCACGGGTGAGAACCCTCCTCAACTCTAAACACTCTTCAGACTTCTTTGGTTTCACCAACCTTTTCTAACACTTGCTTTTGTAACAACTCCGTTTGGGACATCATTTTGTTAATATTCTTATCCCTCTCTTTCTCCTTCTCAAGTTGCTCTTTCGTCATCCTAAAACTAAAGGGGAAAACTTGGTACTCTTGAGTGTACCATGCCTGATTGATCTTTGTCATTTCATCAAGAAGGGATGAGGCTACCTCAAATTGTTGGAGCATTATCCCTCCTTGGGCCAGCTGGTCGGCTACTGCTTTGCTCACTGAGTCTAATCTTCTGTAGAAATATTGAAGTATCACATCACCCGGAAGCCCATGAGTAGGACATTTTAATAGCAACTTTCGATATCTCAGCCAAGTCTCATGAATTAGTTCCCCTTCTACTCTCTTAGAGTTTTGGATATTGTCACGCAATTTCACCATCTTTCAGGGTGGAAAGAACCTTACATAGAATGTGTCGGTAAGCTCCTTCCATGACAAAATGGAATCCCTTTGTAGCTTTGCTAACCACTTGGTTGCGTCTCCTATCAAAGAGAACGGGAACTTGATTCTTGTGTGAAATCCTTGAGTGAGAACGGGCTGCACACTTCCACGAAATTACGAATATGCTTATGGGGATTCTCATGTTCTAGTCCCCCAAATATACCTTTGGCTTGTAAAAGGTGCAGCATTGTGTTTGTCACATGAAATTCAGCAGGATTCACAGCCAGAGGTAAATGAATAGCACCTACACCCCCCCAATAGATCTTCATTGGCGTGAAAGAACTCACCACCATCATCTTGTTGATCAGGTTGGTTCACGGTGCTTTCATTTGCACTCATCCTTTCACCTGATCACAAACAGCTCACAACAAACGGTAAGCTAATTCATCTACAACACAAAGAAATCACAATTTAAATTCAATAATAGAATTCTAAACAACACCAATCCCCAGCAACGGCGCCATTTTGATTAACGTCTAAAATACACCTCATCCGGTTCTAGGTGTAAATGGTCGTTAACTAGTATAAAACCCAACAAAGAGTTGGAGTCGAACCCACAGGGAGTAGTATATGTTTGAATTCAATTACGAAGTAGTAAATGTGATTTAATTAGTTGTAGGAATAGAAATTATCAGAATCACTTAAATAATTCAAAAGGGTGACATAAATGTCAAGTGGGGGATTCCGATGTTAATCAGCAACCAGAGCAATAACGAACAACAAGGGTAATCAAATGATTTTTATGTCAATCAGCAACCAGAGCAATAACGAACAACAAGGGTAATAAAATGATTTAGAGATACGTGGGGGATTGACCAATCAACTGCCAATTATACTAAATGGGTGTTAGCTAATTACTAAAAGTTACTAAATCTTCGTGAGTAGAATGGACCTTAGATGAGGTAGCTTTCTCTCAAACAACTACCTCGCTTCAATTGAGTTCTCTCGAACCTCATAAGACTAAACATGAAAACCAGCCTACAACCTTACTCCATCTACTCTCTCAAGCTAGATAGGTAGAACGGGACTTAGGATTCACTCTCTCGAGCTGAACCCACAATATCCCAATCACTATGAGTGCTAATTTATAGCCTTGGTTTTAAACTTCTCTCTCAAGCAAGCATAAAACACTAGTAACAATGAAATAAATATTCAATACGTCAAAATAACAGCAGCAATAAATCAGACCCACTTCGAATTAGCAAAACAATCAATAATTTCTAACACCCATCAGCTAAATTAAGGAACTAATCACATGGTCAAACCCCTAAGAATGGGGTTTTAGCTAGTCATCATAAAAAGTTAAAATTCAATACCTATTACATGCTCCATAGTTGGGTATTGATTTCCAAAACCTTAAAATGAGTAAATCTAGCTTCAGTTACAAAACCCAACTCAAAATATACTTGAAAACATTAAAACTGAGCAAGAAAAGTGTTTTTCCATTTTGGGTATGAGTTTCTCAATGTTTGGATCCCTTCTCTCTCTCTTAAAAATATCAATTTATACTGATCCAAAATTTGGCCTTTTGTGGCAAATCGGCGAGGAAAGTCTAGCTTCACCGACTGGTCGGTGACTCACCAAACGCCCCTTCCCATCACCTTCGGGTTTCATGTTTTCGTCCAATTATGCACTGTACCTTTAGGCGATCTATGCCGGGGTTGCCGATGGATTCCGCCTTGCGCCCTTCACTCTTTTGGATCGCCAATCTGCTTGCATCTTCATGGTGCATTCTGTAACTTTCGGCGGTCTAACCTTTCTTCACCGATCCAGTCGGCGCTTCACCGATAGGGTTTGTACCTCACCCAATTTCTCTCATCCTCAGGGCTAGCATGCTGGAACTTTGGGCGGAGTGATGAGCCACTCGACGGTGCGCCGAGTGGTTTTGGCGATCACCAGGATCGCTTTTCTTCACTTTTTTAGCTTTTTAGCTCCTCTTTGTCCGGTCATGTCCTTGCCTTGCTCCTTAGCCTTCATAGATGTAAATCAACACTTTAACATCAGTTTAGAGCATAGATTAGGCATTTGAGGACACTTATAGTATCAAAACAAAGCCCTAAATGAGTCGAAATCTCGGACTCATCAGGCTTCACTCAAGGTATGTAGGGATTTCATCAATGGGTTCCAATCGCCCATTGAACCCCAAGGTTTCTTCAATTCTCCAATTCAATTTCCCATGATTTGATTAGATTTTCACTCAATTCTTCATGAGTTGTATTTGTATAGATTCAATTGCTTTATTATGATATTATTTTGATTACTTGGAATTAATTACATGCTTTCAACTAATTCCACGTGAACTCATGCATTGACCTATGAATATTGACTATGAACCCTAATTTACATGATGTTTTGAAGAAGCTTAAATCTATGAATATGTTTTATCAAATTATGCATATTTTTATGAAAGCAATGTTTATGACTCAAGAAAAGCTTATATATAAAGGTATTGTTATGTTCTATGAAGCTTTGCCATATGACAAAATGACATATAGATTTACCCTTAATGCTTTTCGGGCTATTTTCCTAAATTAGGTCATGATTAGTATGGTATCCGAATATGCCATCAATGATTATATATCACACTTTCAAAAGTATTTCCATTAGTAGTAGGGCCTTTCTAGCATGAAGTGAATGATTATGGACCTTAAAATCTATTATGAAAAGATCATGGATGGTGAAAGGTTTTCTCACGCATGTTTTAAGGAGCTATTCTATGATAAGACAAGCGGTGAATACCCGTGTCCCATAATGATAAGACAAGCGGCGAATACCCATGTCTCATAATGATAGGAGAAGAGGCGATTAACCATGTCCCATAATGATAAGATGAGTTAAAATTAATGACTATTCTATGGAATTTATTCTTAGCACCTTGTGGACTGGTGGTGAATATCCATGTCCCATAAACTATGTGTCACCATAAGATGATTGTCTTAGATAGACCTTAGCTAGTGGATCCACGTAAGCTAGAAGTTCATGGTCCTTAACTTCTCAAGTAGGACACCCCTTTTCGGTGTGGGGCAGACACTGTATTCCATATTATAGCTCGCATGGTCTATATGTAGTTTAATGGTAAACTAACCACAAAATGAACTAAGTTAATTTCTATTGTTTTATGAAGCTTCCTTTATGATTAAAATATGCATTGACCATGTTCATGATTTATGAATCTTCTTAAATGATTTTACTATGTTTTAACTTGGCCAAGCCTTCCATGTTTTTGATTATGTCCCTTTATGATCATGTCTTATGTTTTATTGCATTAACCCCGGACTTAGTGCATTCCATGTACTAATGCATATTTGTACTTACATTGTTTCAGTAATGTAGGCTTGACGACCCTTCTGCTTCTGTTCATGGCTAGTTGATTCAATTAGAGATTTGAAGACTTGGTGATTCCTCATACTTCGAGGATGATGTCACTTTTATAGCTTTATGTCATTTCAGTTTCAAACATTGATGTGATATATGAGTTACATCCTAATCACTTTTCTTATGATGTATTAGATGACTTATTGAGAAAAATGTTAGACTTCCACTTTTGTCAAACTCTTTATGATATAAAACTATCTTTTTAACTCTTTTGTTTTCTATTATCTTGTATGGTGTATGCTAAGTGGCTTGGGTATGGCCTCTTGGGGTCCTATACTCTCTGTCACGTCTAGGGTGTAGTTTGGATTTTGACAAACATGGTATTCAGAGCAAAAGGTTTAGAAATCTCCTAGGATGTCTCATAAGCCACGTCGAGTAGAGTCTTGTTCATGAGTGTGAAGTGCTCCACATTTATGAATGAGAGGCTATAAGATGTTTAGGAAACATCACTTCTTTCATTACTCTAAAAACCGAGCCATAGAATTTGCCTCTATAAAGGTCCCTCTCTCATAACCCTTGTTTATGCGTAACATAATATGTCTCCATGATGGAATCCCATAAGAAGGAATAGGAATGTTAATGAAAATGTGAGACAAGAGGTTCCCCGAGTACCGATCGAACCTTTGGCCGAGCAAGTGACTAATGATAAGTTTCGAACCACAGTTCATGCATTGTCCCAAGCTATGATGACTCAACCAAATAAAGACATTGTGGCTCCCGTGAACCCAAGGGTAGGTACAATGGCAACAAGGGTGAGAGACTTTACTAGAATGAATCCTCTGTAATTTCTTGGGTCTAAAGTTGAGGAAGATCCTCAAGAGTTCATTGATGAGGTTTATAAGATAGTGGGAATTCTAGCTGTCACTTCGGTTGAAAAGGCGGAATTGGCCACTTATCTACTTAAGGGTGTTGCTCATGTTTGGTTTAACCAATGGAAGGAAAAGAGGGTAATAGATGCAGGTCCTTTTGATTTGGAGATATTTAAGGTTGCTCTTGTTGATAGGTTCTTTCCCCTTGAGATGAGGGAAGCAAAGTTACTTGAGTTCATTAACCTTCATCAAGGGAATATGATTATGAAGGAGTATGCTTTGAAATTCATGCAATTGTCCAAATATGCTCCAACTATGGTGACCGATCCAAGGGCAAGGATCAATAAATTTGTGTTGGATGCTTCCGACTTAGTTGTCAAAGAATGCCTAACCGCCATACTTTTTAAGGAGATGGATATCTCCCGTTTGATGGTTCATACACAACAAATAGAAGAGGAGAAAGTTAGGGAGAAAACTACGGATTCAAAGAGGCAAAGAAGGGATAATGGTGATTTCTCACATTCAAGGTTCAATGGAAGTAATCGTTCTCAAGGTAACGGTTCTAGTGAGCAAATTGTATCCGAGTGTCAAAAGTGTGGGAAAAGCCATTGAGGTGATTGTCTAGCTGGTTTTAATGCATGTTTTCGTTGTGGAAAATGGATCATAAGATAAGGGATTGTCCTATGGTTGTTGAGAATCAAGGATATAATAGTCAGTGGGCTTTCACGATCCAAAGTAGACCATAGGCGTAACATGGCATATAAGACCCCGAGAGGATCCATACAAGCAACTTAGCATACATGATACAAGATAATAGAAAATCAAGAGAATTTAGAAGAAAATTTCAAAACATAAGAGTTTTACAAAATGAAGCGGAAGTGTAACAATGTCTCAAAGCCATCTAGTACAAAAGAGTGATCGAGACGTAGCCCGTACATCAAGCTCAAAAATGAAATATAAAGACAATATGAAGTAAAGGCTTGGTCCTTGGAACATGAAGACTCACTAATCTTCAAACATAAATTATGAAATCCCTAGCCCCAGAAATGCGAATGTGGAGCGTTGGACCCTACATTTTGGAGAATGTAGGCAAGCCTCAAGGGTATGCGTTAGTACAAAATTGTACCAAGTAGATAGCGATGCATAAAGTATGAAAATCATGCTAAAAGGGACGTTTTCATGATATGCAATGACCAAGCTAAAACATGAGATAAAAGAGTTAGAAATCATGAGTCATAGAAACATGGTCTATGCAAGCTAACATCTTCAAAACATTCGAGAGATACTTCTTGAAGTAACCTTGATTCATTAGTGTGGGAGATTTACCTTTAACCTACACGTAAGACCATGTGAGTTATTAACATGGAATCTGGTGTCTAACACACACCAAAAAGACGTGTTCTCACACGCCAAGGTACGAACCATGAACTTCAAGCTTACATTGATCCACTAGATAATGTCTATCTACACAACCTATGATGGAGCACAGTTTATGGGACATGAGTAATCACCACTTGTCCACTCGGTGCTAAGCATAAATCCAACGGAATATTGATTATTCTTAACATGTCATAACATTAATGAGACGTCGGTAATCACCTTGTATTATCATTGAAGGTCATGGGTAATCGCCGCTTTCCTCCTTATTAGATAGCTCCTTAACTTTGATTCATTTTAGGTGAGAAGACCTTTCAACCTTAGTATCCTTCATATGAGAAAACCTTTCACATTCATGCTATCATGTGTATATGTTATATACCGTGAGTTTACAGTATGTTTGATGCATTATACTTGAAGTTTGTGTGAGTCTTGGGCATTTTGTTATTAGATATGATGGTACTTTGATGTAATTTTTGTAGGAAATAGGTTTGGAGCAGTTGAGTGAGAAAAGTGTTGAAGTAGAAGGAGTGGCAGTTGACAGAGCCCAACCACGGACCGTCGTCCAGTCCACGAGCCGTAGGTAGAGAGGCATGGATCATGAGTTTAAGGATGTCTGACCAAGTGTGGAACCACAAAGGCGAACGACACCCTATAGTATGAATGATGGAGCGTAGGTCAACTATCGTTGTTTGATTCAGAAATTTGAGTTCCATTACTTGAACCACATAGGAACAGGACGGACCGTAATCAAACCTATGGATCATATGTGATGACCTTCAATTTGAAGACCAAGAATTTTGGCCAACTGCTAAACCACGGAGGAGAACCACGGACCATTGGCTGATCCACGGTCCATCGTTTGCCGCCGTGGATCGAAACCACCCCAAACCATCATTTCCTACATTTTATTTTCCTACTTGGTTTAGGATTTCGTTTCTATAAATATAAGTTGTATTTTTCATTTTTTGGTTGTTAGACACATTGGCATATTTTGTTTTTACTTTGAGGATTATTTTGCAAACATCTTTGGCAATTAATTCTTAAAAATTGGTTAATGATATTTGGGTTTGATTTTCAATTGAAGATTACGGTATTCAACTATTCTAATTGTAAGTTCATGATTTATTTTGTTAACCCTAACATGAATTGTGAATTCTCAAGCATGAGTAGCTACAACTAGGGTTGTGGGAACCATGAGCAATAAACAATGTATGACTAATAATTAAGTAATTCTAGAATTGTGTTTATGCATGTATTGTTAATCCTTTCGGTTTGAATTCTTTTTAATGGTTTCCAACGTTAGAACTCACTTCATTCCTACTTGCCGGTCCAAGGAGGTAACGAATGATAAAATAATTTAATAACTGAGATTTAGAGGTGTTTAGCCGCTATCTAAGAGCCTGACCCTAATATTGTGAAGGTTAATTCGAGGTTAAGGGTAATGGTTAGTAAAACATACACCCATAGATGGACCAAGCTGCGTGGTAAAATTCCCTACTTGGAGGACCAATCACATGGGGATACATAACATATCAACCTTGCATGTTAACACAAGGATATAGTTATTATTATTAGGAATACTACGTTAAAAGCTTTTGGGGAACACTTATGCCCTAGTTTTAATCTCATATTGATATCTCAAATTGCGAATCATGTTTACTTGTTACTTATTAATACAAATCAACAAACTTTTATTTTATTTAAAACCCCCCACCTTTTGTTACCTTTTTCAAAAATAATCTAACTAAATGCAGATAATCGTAAGTTAGCCTAAGTTTGAACAATATTCCTCGTGGGATCGATCCTAACCTAAATGTTTGGTTCTTTATTTGACAACAACCACTTACACTTCTTCCGAGAGGTGTAATTTGGGCGTATCAGTATGATAAATCCTTTCACAAGACAAAAACAACAACAACATTGATACTTAACTCTCAAAGCATCGTTAAACCATTTACATCAATTTCATAAGAACATTCATAATTTCATAAACTCATATTTCATAGTTAAAAACCCACGTTATATCATCATAGCTTTGAAAACACGGGTTAAGCATGGGTTCAAGGGGATTTATCTTAAAAACATGGAATTTTCTCAATTCATGCATAATAGTTCATAAAACAATCAATTATATCATTATTGATAAGAACCCATGACATGGAAGAAAATCCTAACTTCAATTGGAGATTTTTAACTTTGTAAT
This sequence comes from Solanum etuberosum, assembly GCA_029582245.1. Classification (NCBI taxonomy): domain Eukaryota; kingdom Viridiplantae; phylum Streptophyta; class Magnoliopsida; order Solanales; family Solanaceae; genus Solanum; species Solanum etuberosum. The sequence goes on from JAJONR010000147.1 coordinate 22,339, forward strand.
TTTGGAAATTTAGGAACTCGATGGAGGAAAGAGCTCCATAGATGAAGACTCTCATACCTTAATGCCATAATCTTGACTTCATTGGAGGATTTGTTGACATGACTTGAAACCCTAGCCTTGTTCTTCAACCTTTTAGAGAGAGAAATATTTGAGAGGATGACTTGTTCTTCTTTTAAGAACTTGAGAGAATGAATTGATTTGGAAGACTTTGGGGTTAAAAACGTTCATATAGTCTTCTAAACGTTTCAAGCTATGATGATATAACATGGGTTTTTAACTATGAAAGATGAGTTTATGAAATTATGCATGTTCTTATGAAATCTATGCAATTTTTTTAAGGATGCTTTGAGAGTAAAGTATCAATGCTGATGATCACGATGTGTTATTGAAAGGATTTTCTCATATACACATAAAATCAAGATGTGAAAGGTTTTCTCACATAATAAGGATTCTAAGGTTGAAAGGTTTTCTCACCTAATTGAATAAAAGGTTAAGAACTATCCTAATGAACCTAGCTTGGATTTGTTATTGAATGATACCTTTCCATGGATGATAACTTAGCTTGGATTGGGAAGATGACGTACCTTTCCATGGATAATAAAAACAAGAAGAAATGACTATTCCGTGGGATTTATGCTTAGCACCGAGAGGATATTGATATGGAAGCTCTCCCGTTAGTAGAGGCCTTTCCATGGATGATGACTTAGCTTTCCATGGATGATGCTTACCTTTCCATGGATGATGACTTAGCTTGGATCTATACGCCATGTTACATCTAGGGGGTACCCCAGGGTCGTGACAAACTTGGTAATCAGAGCACAAGGTTTAGAATGGTCCTAGGATGTCTCATAAGCCACGTCGAGTAGAGTCTTGTTCATGATTGTGAAGTGTGCCACATTTATGAATGAGAGGCTATAAGATGATTAGGAAACTCAACTTCTTTCATCACTCTAAAGTCGTGCGATAGAGTTTAACTCTATAAGGTCTCTCTCCTATTCCATATCTAATTATCTATAGGATATGGCTACTCGAAGAGCTTATGCTAGAAGGAATGTAAGGGAGAATACGGAACAAGAAGCTCCTCCTCAAGCTCCTTAAGTTCCGGTCAATCCTTTGGTCGAGCAAGTGACTAATGCATAGTTTAGGGCTGCTTTTCAAGTGTTGGCTAAAACCGTGATGGCCTAAGCCAATAGGGAGGTTGCGGTTCCCGTGAACCCAATGATACGTCCAAAGTTACATTTCAATTAATAAGTATAAATGGTCGAAGTCAATTTATAGAACTCAACGTGAGTTTAGGTCTATCCCACAGAGAATTTCTTCATAGAAATGATTTCACTGTCGCGTTTACCCAAATGTTGTTATTATTTCCTAAGAGGGTAATTACATAAAATAAATTGGGTTTGGTTGTAAAGTTCCAGTAACTAATATTGATAAACAAAATCCAGATTAACAGTTAACGGAGTGTTGATTTCAAAGTTGTATCGATAAATGAATGAAACCTGGACTGTGTTCCCCATGACATTACATCTAGTGTTTTTCCTTAACTGAGTTTCAGGAAATTCATCTGTGCAATTTACAGGCGAGTTAGATATATCTAACAATTCTCAGTCTAGTTAGATAACTTTCACCCAAGTCCTATCGTTCCTAGAGTGTTAACAGGTTTTACTCTCGCTTATAATGGTGTTAAAGTTCTCTTCTCTCGAACTCGAACGTTTCCTCCATTTCATCAGATTAACTCAGATTTTTCCTAACTATCAATTTTCTCTCGAACAATTAACTGATACAGGCTAACTCTAATGCGTGCACTCATTAGAATACATGAATAATGAAAGCTGAATTATGTTTTGCAAATATAAATTGCCTTCTATTCGTTTTACGAATTCATCCTTAGATTTCCGTCATAGATCCCACAATCCCAGTTGTTGAGTTTAGCCACTCATGATTTCAACTATACAAACAGAGATTCGTAAAGAAAGCATGAGGAGAAAGTACTTAGAAAGTAGGCAAAATCGATAAACACTTGATAATTCAAAAACCAAAATCCAACTCCGAAGATCGATTCAATGTTAATCGTTCAAAACCAAAGTTAAGAATATTTCCAACTCAGTCGCTTGTTCCAGATATGACGAGATAAAAACAAAAAATGACCTATTTAATTCAAACAGAATGTCTAAAATGAGTCCTACCCGAAGTAGGATTGAGATGTCGGGCAACTTCACAGACACTCTGGCAGTCCGTCAAGGGCTTCACGGTCCGTGAAGCCCCTCATGATCCTTACTTAGGAATTTGCAAAATTGGTTCTTCAAAGCCTGTGTACTGGAAAGTCACCACGGACAATACTACGGACCGTTATAGAGATCACGGTCCATCTGGGTGTCCGTGGTCTTCACTTGGCCAAATCATAATTTCACTCCGCGATGCCTGCACACTGGAAATCCATGACGATCCTTACCACAGACCGTTGTGAGGACCACGGCCCGTGAAAGGTGTCGTGGTCTTTACTTGACCTTTGGTCTGCAACCTTCAATTCTCCCTGCCCACTGCTTCATCACCACGAGTATCTTCATGGCTCGTCAGGAGGACCACGGCCCGTCTTGGGCTCTGTGGTTTTTACTTGGACATCAGAATCCCAAATTCCAGCATGCATTTTCTTCTTTTCTTTTCTCTTTCACGTCCACCTGTTTTACCTGTACAAACATCACCAAACACATCATATCCACATAAATACACTCAATTTCCGCAATAATCCTTAGTTTTGAGCATCAAATGTGCTAAGATATCACGGCACATCAACATCCTCAACTTAGAACCATTACTTGTCCTCAAGTGATGATAAAGGCAAACATTCGATGCTTAAAACCCCACAGATATTATACTAATCATGCAGTAGCCTTCTCAACCACAATTTGTATCCAAAACCATCAAGCTAACATGCAGGAATCAATATATGAAATCCCATTACTCATAGTCGACCATGCTTATGCATGTGCATTATCAGCTAACACAATTTAACTATCAAATGCAATCACTGTGTCTTCACACCAAAGAAGTCCCTCACTCGAGATAATTGGGACTAAGTTCTACGTGCATACTCTCAAAGAACTTCTAACACTAACAACAAAAGACCATAGGCTTTCCCTTGCTTTCTACACTCTATCTTTCAAACAACCGGAATAGGATCACTGTAGGACTTTATCATCTTGTAACATAGGCTTAGGTTAGGGAATGGATTTTTGGCTTTGTGAGTGACTAGTACCTTGGTTCTCCAAAGTTTCATTCGCACACAACTTTTTCAGAGCGATTCACTCCTTTTTCATTTCAGCACATCCCAACAGCCATTATTTTCTTTTTCTTTTTCTTTCCTTTTGGTTTTTTTTTCCATTTTTTTATTGCACATTTTGTGCTTTCAAGCTAACTGAGCGAACCTTCTTTGTCTACTTTTCTTTTCTGCTCAGGTTGTAATCACCCTCAACTTAGGCTTTTGGCCTGAGTTGTGGCATCGTATCTTCGGAGACCCAAGGATATGATATCAAGTAGGTAAGAACAAAATCAGTTTTCAGGCTCAAATCGGGTTCAAGTGGTATTCTTTTTATTTGGTTGTTTTATTTTTGGCTTTCAATGGCTTAGACTACTCGGGCAAGTTCTAGTTTCTGCTCCTAGCGTTAGACTTCAAGAAAACCTCTTACACCCATTTACACAGGACTACATTTTCCAGTTTCTTAGTTCACCAATTTATTTTCCAAACTAGCAATGTTCAACATTAGTATCTAAGATGTCATACAAAGAGCCGAACAGTCACATTTAAGATCAAGGTCATATACGTTATCAGTTCAGACAACACAAACGGCTGAAACTTAGCTGCTGCACAGCTCAACAAATAAAAACACCACAAACACTTCACAACACAAAAACACAGAGTCAACCTCATGGCAGGTTGCTCACCACCCCTTCCCCAAATAAAAGGACTTTTCCCTCAAAGTCAATAAAACAACACAATATAGGGCTGTGAGGAAGGGTCATACCTACGGCGCACTAAGCGCCGCTAGTCAGAGCAGTGTCGGCACCCTTATCAATGGGTGCACTTTCAGAATACTGCACTGGGTCAACTGGACCTGTAGCACTGGAGGGAGGTATGGCACAGCCAGAAGCGTCGACCAACAATGCATCCCTCCTCTGTTGCTCAAGTGCTTCTTCTTCTCTCACCTTTTTCCTCGATTCCCTATGTGCTTTCTTGTTCCGTTTCTTTTCTTTTTTAGAAAGGTCTGCTGGCCGCTCCTCATCAGACTCATCGGCTTTGTGTTTCCTCTTGCCGGATTTCCTCTTTGGTAGTACACCCCAGAAGTCGGCAAGGGATTGAGTGGTAGGCAGCTCACTGAACAAGTTCATCAAGGACTCTGGTACGACCAGAGTGGGCACATGTATCAAATTCTCAGCCAGTTTAGTAATTTGAGCTCGCATCTCGGCCAACTGCGTCTTGAACTCATCAGTACTTACTGAATCTGCAGCCTGCAACTCATCTTGGACATGGACCTCAAAGACATCCATCCTGTCTTTTAAGACAGCCAGCTCCTTCCACATCTTATCTTTTACTCTCTTCTCCGCAGCTAACACATCGCGCTCTATGAGCTGGGGCATTTGGAGTACAATTTGGTCGACTATGGACCTGGTTTGTCACAGATCTGCAACCAACCTCTCAAGGATTACAGTAGGAATAGTGACAAAAGTACCTGGAGCCTGTGAGGCTGAAGCTGGTGGCGGTGATGCCATGGCTGTGACAATCCCCCCTGCTCTGGCCCTTTATCCGCATGTGGAATATCGATTGGTACATGAGGAACAACTACCAATGAACCCACAGCTCCAGCTTTCGCACCAAAGAGATGGTTAGCAACATCTTTGATTTTGAATGCCTGAGTGAGCCTGAACGTCTCACTCCATCTGTCTACTAGCCTATTTGGGGGGATGTTTGCTTGCCGACACAATTTCCCTATCAGATAGGGAAATGGAAGTCTCGCTCTCTCATTTAGTGCCCTGTCCCTCATTTCTATTGCTATGATCCGACCCACATTTACTAAGTAACCAGCCATGAGGCAAGCTACCAATGAGGCGAGTGATGGAGACAAGGTATTATCATTACCTGTAGGCCGCAAGTGTGCACAGACAACAGCCCACCAGACCTTAGCTGGAAAAGATAGTGAAACTTTAGTAATGTGTACATGCGATCCTGTAACCCAAGTTGTATTCTCCCACTCTGAAGCAATTTTCCTTGCAATCCAGCGCATGATCCGCTCTCTAGAACTCTGATCCTCCATCTTAGTTTCACTTGTCACAGCATGATGTTTTCCCTCAAAAAGGCCAACTGAAGCTGGTGCTATGTATTCTAGACCATGCATCATCCTATTGATAGTACACTCGGAGATATCTAAGGATGTGCCCCGAACCATAATTAAGTTAAGTGGTCCCCAGGTACTGGCAATGTCTTTCTGCCCCCGTTTAGTAGTCTCAGTCTCTGCACCAAAGTTCATCAATGTGGCTGCATATGAAGCATAAAATTCTCTGGTTAGGTGGCTGGAAAATTCTCCAGGTGAGTTGTTCATCCATTCAAACTGATGCAGCTGAAATATCCTGTAGATATCTGGGAATGCTTTGATATCCACCACCACCACTCTAGTCTCAGGCATGATTGGTCTATTCTTATAGACTCCCGACTTGTTCACAATTCCATTCTTGAAGAAATCTTCGGACCTGTTCACAGTCCACATGGAGCAGAAATAGTCAATCAGCTGATGTCTCGCCCCTGGATCGAATTCATGAGGTGAACATATTGAACCATTATATCATCGGTGGTAACATCATCTCCCTCTTCTTCAGCACCTTCCTCTTTCTGTGCTCCAGTTTCAGCTTATGTTCCTACTGCAGGTGGACGTGTAGTTACATTTACCTGAGAACCGCTAATAGGTTCTTCACCACTACCTGAGCCACTATCGGACTTGCTACCAGATTCTTCAGCGCTACCGGACCCGCTACAAGATGCCTCACAAAATTTAAACCAACCCATAAACAACAACCACCAAATTCACCCAATTTAAGCCAACCCACAACAATTAAATATCAACAATGATAGTTCATCACAGTATAATGCTAAAATTCGAAATAATAACATACTTCTAACTTGTCTATCGCTAAGATCAAACTTAGAACAAGTAGTAGAAGAACTTATTTCAAATTAGATCCAAATTCTCACCCAAAAAGAGAGAAAAGGAATTTCACTTCGATTTATTGACAGTGCAGACTTTAGGGTTTCGATTCCTTGTTGAATTTAGAACTTATTGATGATGTAAAGTTGTTTAATAGCTTTAGGAACAGTTATGGATGAGAGTGAAGAGGAAGAAACCGACCCTTGGGGCTTTAAGAGCTATATAAAACGTTTAAAATAAACTTTACTTTGCGCGCGGATTGGGTCGGGTTACTGGCACTACTGGGTTATGTACCACGGACTGTGAAGAGGCTCGTGAAGAGCACCACGGTCCGTGGAAGCATCCTTAAAGAAGACTTGGATGAACAAACTTACCTGAGGTTCACGAGAGGCTAAACGGTCCGTACAAAGCTTGACGGACCGTAAACCCTTTCGTGAACCAATTTATGGCAAATTCCAGTAGATTCCTTTGGCTGTTGTTAAGGATGACGGGTTGTGAAGTTGCCCGTGAAGAGCACCACGGCCCGTGGGACTGCCCGTGAGGGCCTTCCTGCACCCAGCTCTGCATTTTTTTGTTTTAATCCTTCCTGCACACATCACACCAGTGACTCTCTAAAAACAAAGAAAAATGATAAAATGTAAACTACCTATTACGATTACAATCTTGGATTGCCTCCCAAGCAGCGCACAATTAAACGTCGCGGTGTGACGTAGGTTACTTGATTACTCAGACTTCATCAAGCTTGCATTCCTCCACTATTTTCACTTCCTCTGGAACTCCCAAGTATGCCTTGAATCACTGACCATTGGCCTTGAACCTCTCACCCTTGTCATTCTAAATCTCAATAGCACCCGACTGGAATACCTGGGTTACCTTAAACGGCCCAGACCATTTGGATCTCAATTTCCCAGGAACAGACGAAGTTTGGAGTTGAAAAGCGACACCAAGTCACCAGGATTGAAGGTTATTTTCTCAATATGCTTATCATGATACACTTTCATCCTCTCTTTGTACAGTGTAGACCTCTTATATGCTCTCAAGCGGAATTCATCCATCTCATTGATTTGTTTCAGTCTCGGGTTTGTTGTTTCACTCCAGCTAAGGTTCAACTTCTTTAAAGCCCAGAGTGCTTTATGCTCAAGCTCAACCAGCAAATGACATGCCTTTCCAAACACCAGTTGATATGGAGACATACCGATAGGTGTCTTGATAGTTGTCTGATATGCCCATAGAGCATTATCCAACTTTCTTGCTTAATCTGTCTTGTTGGCATTCACTGTCTTGGCCAAAATAGCCTTGCTTTCCCTATTTGACACTTCCACTTGGCCTTATGTCTTAGGGTGATAGGGTGTTGCCACTTTGTGCTGATTAACCCCATATTTAGCCAGAAGTGCACTGAACACTTTATTGCAAAAATGGGAACCCCCATCGCTGATAATGGCTCTAGGTGTACCAAACCGTGAGATTATGTTCTTCTTCAAGAACCCAGTGACGCTTTTACCATCATTTTCAGGCTGAGCAACTGCCTCAACCCATTTGACACATAGTCCACTGCCACCAATATGTAATTTTGCCCATAGGAGCTCACAAATAGGCCCATGAAATCAACTCCCCACACATCAAATAACTCTACCTCAAGAATGGGTGTCATTGGTAGTTCGTGGTGATGAGAGATAGCTCCTTGCCACTGGCATACATCACAGCTCTTAACTATATCCATTGCATCTTGATGAATTGTAGGCCAGTTGTACCCACTCTGAAGTACCTTGTGGGATGTCCGAGCGCCTCCATGATGGCCAGCTACTGGAGAGGAGTGACATGCCTCTAAAATATGTAGCATCTCAGCCTCAGGGATACATCGCCTGATTATATTATCAGCACACACCCTGTACAAATATGGGTCATCCTAAAAGTACTTACCCACATCATGTAGGAACCTCTTTCTCTGCTGAAATGTTAGCCCTTCAGGCATCAAATCACTAACAAGAAAGTTAGAAAAGTCAGCAAACCAAGGAATAAGATCAAAAGTTGCAGCTAATACCTGCTCATCTGGGAATGAGTCAATGATATCTAACTCAAGTTCCTCTTTCTTTTCAGCATCCAACTTAGACAGGTGATCAGCCACCTGATTTTCACAATCTCTCCTATCCTTGACCTTAAAGTCAAACTCCTGAAGCACAACACCCATCTTATTAATCTTGGCTTTGCATCTTTCTTTGCCATGAGATATCTCAGAGCTGCATGGTCTGTGTGGACTATCACCCTAGTACCCAGCAAGTATGCTCTGAATTTGTCGAAGGCATATACCACAGCCATTAGTTCCTGTTCAGTGACTGTGTCGTTGTGTTGTGCTCCATTTAGTGACTTGCTAGCATAGTAGATTGGGTGGAAATATATGAATTTGCTCATCAGATTTGGGGTTATCTTCGGTGGTGTTAAAGTTCATGGCACTCGTGAGAGTTTTTAACGTCTCTAATGAAATCCTCCCAAACTCTTTGGTATTTCACTTCTATTGATGCAGCTAAGAAATAGATGGATGAGCTTTGGGGTGTGTTTGGTATGGAGGAACACACCTTCTCAAAAATGTTTTTTCAATTTCCCCATGTTCGGCTGACATAAAATGTTTGGAAAATATTTTCCTAATCAATTCATTTTTCTCAAATTTAAGGAAAATGACGTTCCTTCCAAAGCCAAACCCTCCACATTCAAAAAAAAATTAAATTTTTTTTTATTTTTAAAATTTCAACTATATTTTTATCCCTACCCCAACCCACCCCCTCGCCCCCTCCATCAAACAAAAAAATTATTTTTGGAAAGTATTTCAAATTTTTATTTTTTTTAATTTTTTGCGCCACCCTTACCCCTACACCCTACCCCCCACCCAGGCCATCCTCGTCAACGTTTTTTTAAAAAAATTGTTTTTGAAAAATATTTCAAGTTTAAAAAAAATATATTTTTTACCTCACCTGCACCCCTACACCCGACCCCCCCCCCAAATGAGGTCACCCCCACCCAAGCCACCCTCCTCCCACGCCACTCCCGTCAATTTTTAAAAAAATATATATTTAAGTGTAATTAGGCGGCTGGTCGTAGAATAGTCTTTTCAGTAAGTGTTGTTGCAGTTTTAGAACCATTGGCCATTGATTCTTCCTCGCAAACCCTTCATCCCCGCTGTCTAGCTCTCTCGTAGTCCAAAGCTAATTCAATCGTATCCGCCTTTGAGGAAAAGAACGAATAACTCTATGGTCGGCTTGGAGACATCAGAGGAAGACCACCATCTCTATCCGGGTACGATCATAGCTTCATTCATTCGTTGAACCTTGGGGATCACCATTAGCATTGAGGTCAATCACCACACTACCTCTATCATACATACGACATTACACGAAGCGAGAGTGCATGGTCCGAAGTGAGCGAGTTCCCTATTCCGTATCTTGGCCATCTTATCTGCAAGGGCGGCTTCCTCCGTTTCTGGTTTGCATGTC
>JAJONR010000148.1:0-20975 GCA_029582245.1 Solanum etuberosum
ACACAGCAATGAGTAGATCGCTCCAGGACCCCACCCCCTCGAGAGCAAGATGCCGGCCGAGATGGAGCTGGGAGAAAACCTAGACTTTCCTGGGGCTTGCCTTACCTCAACATCTAAATAAATAAAGGGCGGGCGCCGAAAAGGAACCAGCCCTGCCTCATCAAGAAAGCTTTGCTTGGTAGGCGGAGCACTCGGTCGCCTGGAAGACTAGAAAAATTCCAAAAAAAGTAGTTAAGTCACCTTCAGGCTTTCTTATTCCAGGAAAGTATGTAGTTGCAAAACAATTTTCAAAAACTATTTTTTAATATTATCTTCAATAAGTCTATTTTTCAAGTTTTGTTAACTCTAAGTCCAAACATCTTATAATTTCTCATTACTAGCTTTAGATACTTTCTTATATAGATATATATATAGACACACTCAAGAATAAATTTTTTATCCCAAAAAATTTAAAAACAACACTTTTTCCCTATTCCCTCCCCTGTGTCAGCACCCTTGCCCCAATGGTAAAGCCCCAAATTTTTTGTTCATTAAAACAAGCTCAACAGGTCAATCCTCGGTGCCTTAAGAATCGTATGAGTCCATACAATAGGAATGAAATCTTTAGAATTTTTAAGCACGAATTTCAAAAGGTTGGAAGCCTCGAAGTTAAGTTGCGAAGGGCATACCTTATTATAAGATGTCGTAAGTTTGTACCTCGAGATCCTACTAAACTTCGGTGTAAGTACTTTATAAGTCATATTAGTCCCGAATTTGGGGCCCTACAAGGATTTTAAGGTCATTAAAATTATAAAAGTTTCAAAGAAGGATGACGGCATATATAAACAAAAAGGATTGAGGATGGATTCTCCATACTTTTTTAATACCCGGAGTTCGCAGAATATCCTCCACTCCATCATGATAGATGGATCAAAAGGATCCCCATATTGTATGAACATTTCCCGTGGGTAATCCGCCATTTTAGTTGGAGCATCTCTTGGGGTGTTAGGATTTCTTTTGATGGTGTGCTAAAGTTCTAAAAGTGAAAAATCCATTGGTCATGAGGTTGAGGATAGATGATACAACACTTGTACCCATGAGCGTGATGACATAAAATGGTCTATCCCATTTGGACGAGTAGAAAACCAGCTGAACATGAGGGATGTCTACTGATAACTCTTAAATGTCCTCCTTAAACCCAATTAAAAAGGACAACAGTCATCGTCAATAAAAATACCCAACTAAGAGTCGGGGTCGAATCCCACAAGGAATGGTATGTGGTTCAAAATCCAATTGGTGAATTAAAGTGTAACTAATCTCAAAGTGTAACTAATCTCAATGGGACACCATCACCAAGCCTAAAGCCCAAGGAGGATTAGGCATCCAAAAGAGTGAGACTATGAACTCCTCTCTCCATGCAGTCCTAGCCTGGAGACTGTACCATAACCAGTCTAGTCTTTGGAGTAGAATTCTTATCAGCAAGTACTCTAGGAATGGCCTCAACTGGAGGACTAATCCAAACTCTAGGACTTGGGGTTCCATCCGAGAGGGGTGGAAGGCTAGCCAAGAAGTACATAGATGGACTGTGTTCAAAGGAACAAAAGTAGATTTCCTAAGATACAAATGGATCCCAGGGCACGACCCGATTAGGAACATGCTAGAGGGCCCCCTCCAGGAAAATGAGGGATACACCAAGGTCAGTGACCACTGGAGTAACGGACAATGGGACCTGTCCAATATTCCCTTTACTCTCCTAGAGCGTATTAAGGCCATAATAGAAGCTACCAGGCTTTACCCTTCAGGGAACAAGGAAGACAACCTTGTCTAGGACTACTCTAGCAATGGCAAATTCAGCACAGTTAGCGCCTATACTCTCATTGAGAAAAACTCTCATAAGCATACCACTGTTGCGAACAATAGAAACTTCCAATGGATTTGGAAGCTCACTTGTCCAAATAATATCAAAACTCTCCTTTGGCTGATGCACCATGGAAGACTCCAAACAACCCAATACCTTCACAGAATTGGAATAGGAGTAAACCAGAACTGCGCTTACTGTGACCTCCCGACCGAAGACATTAACCATATTTTCTTTGAGTGTGCCAATGCAAAAAAATTCTGGGCAAAAGCGACTGATAATATCCCTCACCATTAGAAGCACCTTAGCCGACAACCTTTCGATTGAAAATTGGGGGAAACTCTGGGAATCCAACAAAGGAAAGCACCATGACCCTCATCTCCCCTAGACCATTCTGCTTCCTTTCTGCTTTTGGAACATCTGGATCAAACGAAACTCCAACCTCTTCAATGCAAAGAAGGAAATCATTCCCATCTCTCAAGTACTCCATCAGGCCACTGAGTACAATCTGGTGATTAGAGCAACTAGGGTCACCACAAACCCCACTACCATACCTGTCAGTTGGAATCCACCTCCTAGCGGCACCTTCAAGCTTAACACTGATGGAGCTACCTACAACTCCAAAGGGATTGGGGAATAGGGGGAGTAATTCGCAATAACAAAGGCGACTGGGTCATAGTCTTCACTGGCAAGACTCCCCACACAAATCCCACCATGGTAGAACTCCAAGCCCTGAAAACTGGCCTCCAAATGGCCCTCGAATACAACCTCCTCCCCATCCACATCAACATAGACGCCATCGAAGTGGTAGATGTACTGAAACATGATAATCTTCTTTATGCTAATATTATCTATGAGTGCAGGTCATTGATCTAGAGGATGGAGGAAGCACAAGTGGAGCACGTCTACAGGGAGCAGAATAAGCTGGCAGATCGCCTAAGCAAGGAAGGACTGAAGTGCACAACCTTTGGGAACCCTATCTTTTTGCTATCACCACCAGCATATGTCTCCAAACTAGCGTGGAGGGACATTATCGGAACTACTTATCTAAGGAATATTTCGGATTGTAATAACTACTTAAGCGGCCATATGGCGGCCCATACTCTTAATCTGCCTGTTGCCACTAGCAAGCTTTTGTGCTAAACTCTTTATATTTTTATAAATATAACAAATCCTTCCGACCAAAAAAATAAAAAAAATCTCAATGTAGTCAAATAGAAATTGGCTGGATGATTCCACCAAATTCAACAACGCAATTTCTTTCACTCAATTATCTCTATTACCTCAAACAAAGATTCACGAAATTAATTGACACTAGGGGTGTGTGGATTTAATATTTATTTCATTAGGGGTGTTTTAGAATTACTCAATTCAACTATATATAATCAAAGATAGGCTAAGTCAACTTAAATGACGCTAATCTTATTTTGGGCTCATAGCATCTTTTCATAGAATCTCCTCTCAATCTCATCTACATGTAATTCGTACAACTCGCTACCTTGAATTTACAATTTAGTAACTAAATTGCATACATCAAACCTATTACCCACTCATGTTGGTCTCTTTCGAGCACACATACAAGACTCGAATCTAAAATCAAGTTGGCTACCTTAATTCATGAATTAATTACTTAGCAATAGTTTGAATCTATGATTAACAATTATAAATAAGAGCAATTCAACAAACCCACTAACTTAAATCAACACCCTACCCCATAATCACACCCCAAGAGATTGGAGTTTTAGCCACCCATCACAAAAAGCAAGGAAAATAGACCTTCTATGAAAGCAACTAGGGGTAACATGAAATCAAGCAATTACAAGCAAACCCACTTTGAATTTATCCTTAATTTAACAAATTCAAGAAGTCAATTTAAAACCCAGGGATAGACGTGTTTTTCACTCACTGAAAAGTGTTTTCTCTCTAAAATATTCAGAATTTTCTTTTCAATTTCGAACATCATTTTCTCTCTCCTTAGTTCGCCCTTTGAACTTCCATTTTATCATCAAACAATGTCAAATGCGGCGATGTTCACTCTGCTCACCTTTTCTCAGTAGGTGCATCACCATTTCTCTATGACTTCACCCACCATCCAATAGACACACGCGTGGTGCACTGTTAATTGGGCAATCCCATGCTTGTTATGAGATTCTCCTTTCTTGTTTGACGATAATTAGTGTATAGTTTGCACTTCTTTTTGTATTTATTGTCCATTCTTTCAAACATTCATCCTTGCCTTGTCCTTCAACCTTCATAGCTGAAAATCATCAAGATATAATCAGAATAGGATAAAATTAGGTATTGAAGACAGTAATTATTGAGCTAAATAGACATCAAATGAGTGAAAATCTATCACTCATCAACACCCCCAACTTAAACTTTTTCTTGTCCTCAATTAAATTAAGAACACAATTAGCTCAATAAGGGTGTCTACAATAGTATTCAATGAGAGTTAATATGTAAGTGCCATTACAAGACAATTCTCAATAGCATGCTACACTCGATCATGATAAAAAAGCTTGAAATGATGAGTAGCTGGTTTCCACACAAACTCAAGCTCACTTTAGCTACTTCTCTAATTTAAGACCATGTTTCAACAAATGCATTCAAGTACCTTCACATCAAGAACGATTCAATGCTCTCATTGAGCAAATCTATCACGCCCCGAACCTACACCCTGGATGTGGTCGGCACTCGAGAACCATTGTTGGCCCCAAGCAAACCCTTGGCCTAGCTCAACTCTCAGCGGAAGACTTACTCAACATATAATAAACTCAAAAGTAAAAATTTAACTCAAATGTCTCAAAACAATATATATCACTCGAGTATTGAAATGACTTCATTGAGGCGTTGTATGGGAGGATGTGTAGGTATTCAATTGGTTGGTTTGGGGACGGAGATTACATCATAAAGTGGGACTCAATTTTGTTAAACAAAGACCTTCAGTATGAGGAAGAACCGGTTGCAATTCTTGATTGCGATGTCTGGAAGCTGAGGACCAAGGAGATAAAGTCTGTGAAAGTTCAATGGAAGCATCATCCGTTGAGGAAGCTACTTGGAAAACCGAGAAGGATGTGCGAGACAAGTATCTCCAGTTATTCGACGATTCAGATACTACTCTACTCTTACCTTAGCCAAGTTTTTACTAGTTTATCACTCAGGGAGGAGTGATGGGTAAATTGGTATCTATTTTAACGACATGTTTCCGTCGTTATGGAAAAGCCAATGGGGAAAGAATTTGGGCCAGAAAACTTTTGAGTAGTAACTTGGGAATTCCTAGTCTAGTCCAGATTTGGATGAAATCTGTGTCAGTGAATTCTAGGGAAATCTGGTAATGAATGAGAGATCTAACTATGAATTTGATCACATTAATAGATAGCTAAGATGTTAAGGAACCCGTACGACTTTACAGAATCGAATTTGGGCGAGTAGAACTCTCGAAAATGATCTTAGCGTGAACGAGTGGTTTTTGAACGTCAAGGGTTGAAGGTGTGTTGTGAAATGGGAGCTTGGAACTCAAATTCTGACGTTCTGTCTCCATGCAAGCCGCCAAAGCGGGATTAGTGCCGCCAGAGTGGGGCCGCTGTAGCAGGACAGTCACGACTTAAATCGGGGAAAACCCCAAAAACGTTATTTTTCTGCAAGTTTCAATCTTGAGAGCTAAGAGACGATCCAGGGCTATTTCTTGAAGGTTTTTCACCTCTTCTAGCACTAAAGGTAAGGATTTTATTCCCCTAGTCCATTTTTCGTTCCGTAGAACTTAGATTCTTGGGTAATTATTATTAAGGGAAGGTTTTGATCTGAAGTTAATGGTGGAAAAAGCCCTAAATTGGGTATTGGGATCATGGGTTGGTCTTGGGTTATTGGGTTTGTTATAATCTGGATAATTAGACCTTAATTTATTGATCCTTACGTATATTAATTGTTTGTAGACCTAGAACCAGCGGAAAGAATCTGAAAAGGGAAGATTCAAGTGTCTTAGGGGGATTCAAGCTTGATTTTGAGGTAGGTGATGGTTTGATTTCATGTTTGTGTGACGTATGTGGGTATTTTATTCATTGTAATGCATGTATGTATGTGAATGTAGCACTATTGATCAAACCTAATGTAAATGAGTATGAATGAACCATTGTATGCCATGAATCAACACTTGATTGTATGATTATGAGAATGTACATTGTGAGTGGGATTGTGATTGTGCTGATGTTGATTGGATCGGGTGTTATTTTCCAACACATATATTGGACCGAGTGTCATGTTCCGACACATATATTGGATCGGGTGTCACGTTCCGACACATATATTGGATCAGGTGTCACGTTCTGACACATTAATTGGGATCGGGTGTCACGTTCTGGCACACTAACAGTTTGGGTATGGGTTCCATGAGAGGACCATTGTGTTGACATATTTAATTGTTATTGATAATGTGGAATTGTACATTGCTTTTGAAATGATAAATGTATATATATTATGTACATGTCATGTTTACTATGTTGTAACTGCTTACATATGTTCGCTTACTGGAATAGTCGCATGATCCTACCAGTACACTGTGGTTGTGTACTGATACTGCACTTGCTCGTTCTTTGTTGAGTACAGGGCATCTTCAGGCAGCTATTGATAGACCTCAGCTAGGAGATCAATGATCGAGACCGGATTTCAAAGGTGAGCCAGTTCTTTCAGGCTGTCAATGAGTCCTTCATTTTGTTTAGTCCATTCTCTTCGGACTCAGACTATTATTAGATGTTTCTTATGTTGGTTGGGGTTGTACCCCTTTCTTAGACTTGTTCATTTTAGAGGTTTTGGTACAATGACTTTCAGGTTCTAGGGGTTGTTCTTCCGCATTAGTTTGTTAGTTATTTATTTAAACCTTTGGAGTTTATGGGAACTCTATATAATTTCTGCATTTAAACCTGCTTCCGTATCTTTAAATGTTTAGATTTTGGGTTAGTTTGCTTAGTTGGGTTGTAGTGATGGTTCTCCCACCAGAGGATTAGTGTGGGTGTCAATCACGACAGTCTGGATCGTGACATGTGACATCTCTTATAAGCCAAGAAATTCATTTATCTTTTTTATTATATATATTTTTTTTACATTTTTCCTATATTTTCAATTTATGTACTATAGTATTATAAAAACTCAAAAGTCTCTTTTACATTTTTCTTAATATGCCATGTTAAAAGTTGTGGGGAAATGAAGAGGTATTATAGGCAGATAATATAATCAATAATAATGTACATGACATTATGGCTGATAGGTTAGTTATTTTTTAATAAGAGTTATAAAGGACAATGAAGGGCCATCATATACAATATTTCGGTACATTGGTTACTTGAAACGCATATGCAGTTGGAAGTTACAAAATTTTAGAGAAGGCTTTGAATTTTGCTCATAATCCAGTGTTGAGGGGATGGATGGTACATGCACAACCGTTTTCTTGATCTTTTAACTTTCTTCATTTATTTGCACTTTAAGCTTTATATATAAATATGTACCATGTGGGTTTTCTCCTTCCTGACTTTTATTTTTATGATACAAATTGCACTCTTCTAACCTTGAGGTAGTTGTAACATGGAGTTAACATGTAGCATGTACCGAGGGGTCGTTTGGTAGAGTGTATTAACAAAAATATTGTTTGCATTAGTTTTGTGTATTACTAGTACCTTGTGTGGTATTTTTTTTCATGCTATGTATAACTAATGCAAGAATTAGTTATACACTCTATTGTGTAGTGAGGAGTGTATTACTAATATCATGGATTTTTAGGTATGAGTAATGCAAAGGTATTTAATGCATGCATTAGCACTTTAAAGACACAAATACCCCTCAAAAGCACTTTTACATCTTTTTCACCATAATTGTGGAGGATATTTTTGTAAATAAATATTTTTGTACAATACATGCTATTTTTAATACACCAAACCAAATAATGCATAAGAAATAATATAGGTACAACTAATGCAAGCATAACTAATACAAGCATTACTAATGCAAGTATTGCTAATACACTTTATTTAACATTATTTTTACACACTCTACCAAACGACCCCTAAGTGGTAAGTTAGCACCGAAGAATTTGGTGCAATGGGGCTACGCTTACCAGTTAGTTTTGGGCAAGTTTAATGTAGATGGTATATCACTGAATATTCTCCGAAATAGAAAAGTTAGGAAATATATAACGATTCTACACAACATGGAATATACGTGTAACACAAGTGTCCAAGACTAGTCTAATACTATAAATAGAGGTATAAAAATTCATATCAGATACACTTGAGAAATACTTGCTTGAAAAACCAAGAAAAATATTCTCTCTTATTTCTCTACATTACTTGTCTACTTTCATGTTTCGTATTATTATTGAGAGTTTGATTTTACAATATATAAGTAATTTTTGCATTATATTTTTGACAAAAAGATATTTTAATCATATTTTTCTTCCACCTGTTGGATACTAAGTGCGAGGACCACAATTATTAACCAAAGTATGATGATGGGCCAATCATGTTTAGAGTTGAATTTATGTGGTGCAATTAATGAGACTAGACTGCTTCATTCTTAATCAGAGATTTCAGTTTCAAGTTTAATTTTGAATATGAAAAAAAATCTTTGAGAGCTCTACCGCTGATGGGATCCTACTTGACATGAATATAAATTAGTCGAGCTCTATTGCGAATACGGAACACCGGAGTCCGGATGAGAAACCCCAAAAACTATTTAAAGTTGAATTTGACTTCCTGTCCCGTATCATTTTAGTTAGGCCAACGACTGTATCAATCATGATAATATATTTGCAAAAGTTTATGAGAGTGTTGTCAATGGAGTGTGACAGCTGACAAATGGGGTCCTTTACAACAAATGTACAAATCATAATCCAGCTAAGCTTATAAAAATGGGTGTCCACTCTGTCTCTAGCTTCTTCTCTTTATTCTAAAGGCAACATTTATTTCAACTATCAATTACGCATATCTTCTCTGATTCTGGACGGGGTTTTATGAGATGTCACGAGTTATGTTTGTAGGAACAAACATGACCAAGATCGAACCGAAATTAATAATTCAAATTCAAAAAAAAAGTTATTGATTTAATGGTAATAAATTAATGGTTAGTTGTTTTGGTAAAGACTTGATTTTTTTTAATATTGGAGAGTTGAGAAACACTCTTATTAGGAGTTAGTCCTTAAACATGTTGACAAAAAGAAGAGTAAGAAAAATAATTTTTGTTTCAAAAAGTTTTGAACTTTATTAATACCAACATTTAAGAGACTCTACTCAAATAAAAAATAAAAGGAGGGGGGGGGGGGGGGTGGATATGAAAAAAAGGACAACTAAGATACTAATACAGAAAAACACCATTAAAAATCTAAGTTTGAGTGAATACTACAAGAGAAACACTTTCTAGGAGTTATTTCACATCCTTGATTCTTTGACTATTCTAAAGCTTCAATTTCAAGTTCATATTTTGATCGTCATCTACTTTAACTTTTTTTTTTAAAAAGGGCTTATCTATTTTCTTGATTAAAGGCTCTGTGAAATTAACTAGGTCCAACTCCTTATATCTGTACGTTTGACCCCTTGAATGTGATTCTTCAATCATAGAAGCATGACCATTTGCTCTTGAAACAAATTGAGAGTGACCTTGTTTAGAATCTAACTTGAAATGTGTCGTTCTTGATACAAGGTAGCCTGCAAATTAAATAATATAATGTTAAAGTAGAAAATAACTTATCGATAAAATTTACAAGATGCATTTGCTATATATATACACTAGCATCTAGACACGTCTGTTGCACGTGTGTCTAATACAAATAGTATAGATGCCATGAATCATAGTAAGTATAAAATTAATTTCAATCTATACAAACTTTGTAAAATGGAAGATAAGCAAATATAAAAGTATCAAAACAATTTCTTACAAAATCTATAAAGCACTAAAGCAGAGATGTAACCATCACGAAAAGTCTAAAATTATCTAAGATTTTGTGTGTGTGTATATATATATATATATATATATATATATATATATATATATATTACATTCCACCAATGAGCATTGAGATGAATGAGATTCATCCACTCTTATGTAGAAGTCTCATGTTTGAACCTAAGAATGAGTAACCTCTAATCAAGAGTTCTTCCCCCATCAATAGACTATACGCAAGATAAATCTAAATTAATTCGGTTTGTATTATCAGATATATATACCAAATGGGGCTTGATTGGATGTAAATCATAAACGTTTGCTCAAAGATTTTTGGTATGAGCTCGATCCTTTGACTATATTGTAAAGCTTCAATTCCAAGTCCATATTGTGATCGTCATCTGCTTCAACATTTTAAAAAATGAAGGGCTTATCTAGTTTCTTGATTAAAGGTTTTGTGAAATTAACTGAGTCTAACTCCTTATCTCTGTACACTTGATCCCTTGAATGTGATTCTTCAATCATTGAATGGAAAATAGCATGATCATTTTCTCTTGAAGCAAATTGAGAGTGACCTTGTTTATAATCAAACTTGAAATGTGTCTTCCTTGACACAAGGTAACCTGCAAATTGAATAATATAATGTTGAAGTAGAAAATAACTTATCGACAAAATTTAAAAGATGCATTTGCTATATATATACAAGTGTCTGGACATGTGTATCTCATACAAATAATATAGATGACATGAATTATAGTAAGTATACAATTAAGCATTTAAAGTTAATTTCAATTTATACAAACTTTGTAAAAAGGAAAATAAATCAAAACAATTTCTTACAAAATCTATAAAGCACTAAGTCTGAAATTATTTAAGATTTTTTTTTTGTGTGTATATATATATATAAATTCTTTTACATGCCACCAATGAGCATTGAGATGAATACAATTCATCCACTCTTATGTAGAAGTCTCGTATTTGAACCCTAAGAATGAGTAACCTCTAATCAAGAGTTCCTCCCCATCAATAGACTATACACAAGACAAATCTAAATTAATTGGGTTTGTATTATCATATAAATATACCAAATGGGTCCTGATTGGATGTAATCCCTAAATTTTTATTCAAATATTTCTGGTTTGAGCTCGAGAAAAGAGGAACACTCTGATCAAGATTGCTTTAAGGAAGGTAATTTGCTAATTAAACAAAAAATAAATCCCCACCCTAAAAAGGAATTTTATAAACAATTTGGCCTGGAGCACTTTCCCATGTTAGTAAATTTTTAAATAAACTAGGAATTAAAAGTTCTTTTTCCTCCTATAAGGAAGGTGAATTATCGATCGGACCCGAATAAATTGCCTCCCTTAAAGAGAATGGAGAAACATTCTTATCGGAAGTGCTTTCTATGTTTTCAAGTAAACTAATAATCAAAACATATTTTTCTTGCATATGAAATGTGATTTGTCGATCGAACTAAATGAATCACTTTCCCAAAAGAGAATGTAGAAACACACACTCTGGTTAGGACCGCTTCCCTTGTAAGAAAGTTTTTCAAATTAACTAACAAAGTTCATCTTCCTCATATAAAAAAGGTGATTTTCCTCAATTTAGAATAAATTTTTACCCAAAAATAGAAGGGAGAAACACCCTAGATAGGAGCGCTTTCCCTTGTAAAGAAGTATTCAAACAAACTAAAAATCCAAAGTTCTTCTTCCTCCTTTCAAGATGGTGATTTTTTTATAACTATAATTATATGTGATAAGTTCGATGATTCATTATATTTATTTGGTAAGAATCTCATATTTCTTTACAATTTTTTTTTTATATTGCACATATCAATTTATGAACTTTTAAATTTTATTAGTTGTGTAGAAGATGAAATGAATACAGTATTATTTGGGTTAAAGGTGCAACACACGTTCTCAGAGACTAGTGTATTTATATATGTAAAGGACGGACAACACCATGTAATTAATTAATTGTTTTAGATTATCGTAATATGGTGATTCTTGGGAACAAACTGTTACGATCCAAAAATGGACGTGATGACACTCGTCTTATCCCACCAAGACAAGTCAGTCTAAAACTCAACCATTACAATAAAATGAGGAAATTTTATAGTTAACTCAAAAATACCCCCAAAATCTGGTTGTCACGTGCACAAGCCTCTAAAGTATTACAATTGATTCAAAAGAAAAACACAAGTCTCAAATGACCTTGTTTCTAGAATAGAACAAGGTCATAAATAGGAGTAAAAAGGTCTGCTGAGATGACAAGCAACTACCTCACAACCTCCACAAGAAGCCTCAGACAAGAAGAGAAGAGAAAGAGTATCACAAAGATCCGGGCTAGTAACCTACAAAATGTAGAAGCAAGGGGTGAGTACCAAACCACACGGTACTCAGCAAGTAAACTTCTAAACACACGCTAAGGGAATAGAATACGGGTACTCCTTTCACCCAACCGAACCTCCACAACTACAACCTGCATAAAACCAGCCCAACCTAACAGTTCACCATTTACATAGCTCACAGCTCAACAACAACACTCTAACAATTACATATCCTCAACACCAACACTCTAACAATTGCATATCCTCAACAACAAACTCAATATTCATCAATCACAAGTTCCACAGAAAGGCACTCACAAGATCAGCAACACACAAGATCAAGTTCATCAATGATAAAGATGTGCAATGCAATGTCAAGTATAGTGATGCATGTCTGACCTAACGATACACACCAGCTGTCTCTCAGTCCGGGACCCATGGGGGACATATATGTCCATGCATCCGTCGCGGCGTGCGACACGACCCTCGATATATAGTATCCATCGCGGCGCGCGATACGTCCCTCGATATATAGTATCCATCACGGCGTGCGATACGTCCCTCAAAATGGTACATCCTCTTATCACATAGCACTTATCACAACCATGTCTCCGAACCAATGCAAATGACACGTTCACACAAATAATGAGGAGATGACCATTTTCATAACAAGGCACAATTCACAACAATACAACAGTGATACAACATCAACAATTAAGCAATAAGCCTTTCAAATCATTCTCAAACATCACATACCAACAATTAATCACATTACCTTTTTATTACCTTTTTTCCATCATTAGAATTATTCAACATGGACAAGTCAACCCATCACCAATTCCCATTACTCCCAAACATATTCCACAAAGAAATACACGATTTTATGCACTTAACAAGGGTTTAGAAATCCACTTGCCTCAAATAATCGAACGCACTCCGGGACTTGAGCCTTCCCCTTTCGTTTAGCTTCCAAATCAATACAATCTATTCAAATAAATAATCACAATAAGATTTCAAAACTAACCACGCCCATATTACTATATGTTTAGTCTTGACCCAAAAACTCACCCAAATCTATAATCAAGCTCCTAATCTTGATGCCAATTAACATGTCAACTCTCATATTTTTTCAAATTTCAAGTCTAGAATTAAGTTTCAATTTCTTCAACATTATAAATCTAACGGTATTATTATATCTTAATATCCACATCCTAAATTAATAATATTCCGTCCAATATACTAATACTAGCATTCCAATATAAGTGAACAATTTTAGATAAAAAGTTATTGAACCAGCGCTTTAAATAAACTTATAGAAAGATTCTTTTCGTGAAGACAAATTACCTTAAGAGGAAATAATAGCTAAGTATTTAAAATTGATACGAGGATACAAATTGATTTTGGGAACAAAATCAACATTTATCAAAGGAAAAAGCTGAAGTTAAAATTTTTCATCATCACTTCATGATTTGCTTTGCCCCTTTAACTTATCCAATTTTTTTCTTAGAAATTAACGCCCCAATCCTTAAAATTCAATATTACAGCAATACGCAATTCAATTCCCTCACCCAACCAATATAATATATAATATTATTAATAACTATCGAAATTCTCAACAACCTTCACCGGCTAAATATAAATTATTCGGAGCAACTATCGAAAAGGGTAAAACGATAATTTTATGAAAATTTTCAAAAATAGTCTTTCGGGTCATTACACAAACAAAGACCATAAAATAAACTAAAATTTGTCGTTATTATATTTTATGACACTTAGTAATTACTAAAGTGGAGGTTTTAGGAAAAATGACAAAAGTGTGAACTGATAATTTATTATTAGTTGTTAAAGAGGAAAATATAATTAATTGTTGATTTGTCGGTTAGTTAAATAAATTAAAGTGCAAATTTATTCACTTGACTAGTTTTTGGAGATTTGCTTTGCACGTGTGTTTTATGTGAATTTTCATAGATATGTTAGAATGACTAAAAATTTATGAAAATATGTATATAATGAGTAATAAAATACAACAAATACAAATCTATCTATATATAATAGGAGAATAAAAAGTGTCACGTGTCAGCATAAAAAAAAAACTATAATTATTATTTAAAAAATCAATTAAAAAACTGATTGTAAAAAAACAATAATTACCATTAAAAAAATAAAAAAAACTTATTTTAAAAAAAATAGTTAAAACGGTCAATTAGTAGTTAGTTGTAGAAATGGGGTAGTTTTTTTTCCATTCATTTTTAAAATTTATCTATACATATCTAAAAAACAAAACATTTTAAAAAAACATAAATTTAAAACAATTTTCAAAAATTGTTTACGTTAAAAACTGAATGTTTGATCTTTTTTTTTTAAAATAATAATAATTATTATTATTATTATTTAAAAAATCAATTAAAAAACTGATTGTAAAAAAACAATAATTACCATTAAAAAAAAATTAAAACTTATTTTTTAAAAAAATAGTTAAAACGGTCAATTAGTAGTTAGTTGTAGAAATGGGGTAGTTTTTTTTCCATTCATTTTTAAAATTTATCTATATATATCTATAAAACAAAACATTTAAAAAAAACATAAATAAAAAACAATTTTTAAAAATTGTTTACGTTAAAAACTGATGGTTTGATCTTTTTTTTAAAAAAAAAAAAAAAAAAAAAATTTGAATGTAGTTGTTCCTAATTAAAGGCTAACTGCCTGTTTTTTAAAAAAAAATAAACAGTAGGATAATTTTAAATTTTTTGTAAATGTTAAGTATTAATTTTTAAATCTATCTATATATCAGTACCACAATTATTCTTTAATTTTAGTTTTAAAACTGATATTTTTAGTTAATTTAAATAATAAATTCAGTTTTAAAAACAAATAACAATATAAAACATTTTTAAAAAAAACAGTTTTGAAACTTAACATTTAAATTCAATTTTAAAAAAAAATAACAATATAAAACAACTTTTTAAAAAAATCTGTTTTGGAACTTAATGTTTAAATTCAACTTTAAAAATAAATAACAATATAAAACAATTTATTTTTTAAAAAACATATTGCAACCTAATGTTTAAATAGGTTTAAAGCATATTTAAGCAATATAAAAAATTGTAAAGAGAATATTATTATAAAAACAGAAAAACATAAGAACACACCCATTGCTACAGAATTTCTAAAGCTATCTAATTATCTATTATTTTTTAACTTTTTTTTTTTGTTTAGAAAAAGAAAAAAAAACATCAACTACAAATAATTATCCCTAAAATTCCTCACCCACTTACTTAACTTCCTATCCCAAAAAAACTCAACCGTATTAATTCACTAAATTTAAATAGGACAGTCTTTTCTTTAGTTTTTCTAGGAAAAAAATGCATCTCAATAAAGGAAATTCAAAGCAATAATAATCCTTACCATTCATGGAAAGGTAATTTATTTTGCATATGTCCTCTCTTTTTCTTCTGTTTTATGTGGTTTACATTATCAATAATTGTACTTTATTTTGGAAGTTCTAGATGATCAATTGATGAAGTTAGGATCAAGCCATTTATGTCATGAATATATGTAGTTGAAGAAGGAGAAACACTTTTAAGACTATATCCGATAACTATGCCAAGCATGTAATATTTTAATTTTTTTCATCTTATGTTTTGTTTCAAAACCAAACTATGTTGGATGTATTTACATATAATTTATGATTTTTTGTTTACTGCATATTTCATATTTTTAATTTTTTAATCTTATTTTTTTAACATGCAGATAATGATGAAACTATAATGAAAATTTTGAATTGAAAGATTAGAAGTATTTGAATTTTAAGATATTATATTTTTAAAAGAAAAAAAATTATTAACTTAATTAAAACTAGAAACTCATGATTATAGAATTCTAAATAAACTCTTACTATTTCACGAATTTATTTTTTCAGATGTTAACAAATATATTTAATTTTAATTTACATATAAATGAAGATAATAGTACTATCTCTCTATATGTAATATAAATGAAAGTTGACATATATCTGCTTGCAATTCATTTATTTATCGGATGATGCTGAAAACGTTAATATGACAACGACTACAGTGATAATGACGACGACGTTGATGATATCGATATTACAATAATGAAGATGAAAGTGGACAACAAAAGGAATATTAAGATGACGAAGGAGATTAAGAAGAAGAAAAAGAAGATCAAGAAGGAACATAAAATGACTGAAATGATAAAAGAAATACAGCAAAGTAGATCATCATTTTGCATTTTGGAACATTGCAAGATTTTACTGGCAACGGTAAAGGAATAAACATGGATAGTTTCATTTCATCACCATAATGTGATGATTTGTATTTGTCAGACCATCACACTTCATTCTTTCTTTAAATATCCAGGTAAATATACCAATGTTATGTTGAAAATTCATAAAGTAAAACATAAATATAAGTGATAATTTGTAAATCTTATAATATATAATTCGCATAAACTTTCTTTTCTTTATAATATGTAAAGAGATAAGATTTATTACCCACAAAAGTTTTATGTGGGTAATATAGGTTTTCTTATGTGGTTTTTTTTTTTTTTTTTACGTTGTTTGTTAGTTTGTATTAAAAGTGTAAGAATTGTTTCTGAGTTCTAAAAATTACATTAAGTTATGGAGAAACATTTTATTTTGGCAAATTTTAAAAGATCTAAAGAAAGAGGAATATTTACGAAAAATATACATATTTTTTAAAACAAATTAAAAAATAAATATATTTCTTTTTAATTTTTAAAACATTCAAAAATTTAGATTCGTTATTTTAAATAATAATCAAGAAATAAACAATTCCACATTTTAAATTAAAATAAAAGCTAAGTAAAGACTTTCACTAGCTATCCATGAATTATGGATCCCATTAACGTGAACATTGGGCGTTTTAAATTTTCAAAAAATACGTTATAAATTTGTGTTTAATTTTTTTTAAAAAATATGTTTTAAATTTGTGTTTCAAATTTAGACAGGAGATAAGTTTGAAAATTAATTTAAATGAAAAAAAAAAAGATAAGTAAAAAATTTCACCAACTACCCACAAATTAGGGAACCCTAATGTGAAAATTGATAGTTTTAAATTTATTTTATATTCAAAAATTATTAGCAATTTAATTCGTATTTTTTTTAAAAAAAAAAAAGAGTTGTTCCAAGTAGTTACAACTTTGAATTATTTTCAATTAAAATAAAATACGAAATAAAGATTTTCACCAACTAGCCATGAATTATGGAATCTACTGTGAAAGTTGAGCATTTTAATTTCTTTTTTAAAATAAAAAACTAACAATTAAATCCTAATTTTAAAAATAAAATAATTTAAACAATTTCAAGTTATAATAAACCATATCTTCATCAAATTTGTCTAGGAGATAACTGCACACACAATTTCAAATAATATCAACTCAAAATAAAGATATAAATTCAACAAATAATTGTTGTCAAAATTTCAGTTCAACAAATCCATAAATTATTTTAATTTTGTATATTGCTTTTTACATATAAGACGATTTTGTGGATAATATCATTATACTTTGCTATTTTCCATCACAAAACATAAATTAAAAACAATTTTTAAAATTTCTTTACGTTAACTACACTTTATAGAATTATTTAAATTTTGAATTGAAATGTTAATTATTTTTAAAATATAAAGATCCAAAATTTAAATTTTAATACAAAATCGTTTTGGGGACAGTTCTAAAAAATAGGGTGTGAGAGTCCTTTTTCTGTGGGAAGTTATTATATTTTTAATAATAATAATAATAATAATAATAATAATAATAATAATAATAATAATAGCAATAATAATGCCAGCACCACAAAATTTATAGATATATTAAATAATAAAATAACAATTTAAAAAATATTGATATTATTTTATTTTTCAAAAAATAAAATTTAAAAATTATATAAAATCACCAATATTAACATACCACAAAATTCTCAAAAAAGAAACAATGGCACACTAACAACGGCACAAATACGTGTAAATGTGGAAGTATTTTAGTAATTTTTCCTCTTTTTTCTACTAATTGATATTTATTATTTTATTTTTAAAGAAATCTATTTTCTATTATATATAAATATGAGAAGAAAAAATGCCTATGTATCAGCACATTAAATTTGTATATTAAATAATAAATAATATAAATTTGACATTTTATTTTAAAAAAAATTAAATTTAAAAATTAGATAAAACCACATAAATTAACATACCAAAAAAATTCTAAATGTGGGTTCTGATATGTGGAAAACACAATTATTGTAAACGAAACAAAATATTTTATTTGAATAACATCGTAATATTTTAAAAAATAAATATTACAATATTGTATTAGAAAAAAAATGTAATCACAGTTAATTATTTTCAAAATTAGTGGTATCTTTAAAATTTATGTAATGTTGTTACCAGATTGCCTTCAAACCTCTAACTCTTAAAGGGTTACCAGAGACTTTCCTAGCCGCTCTTCGTGATGCTAGAAATTTAATTTTTTGTCAATCTTTGATGGGTTCGATTGAATCAACTGTGGCATATGGTCCGGTTTATTTCAATACTCAACCAAATCTTCAGTTATCGCTTTCTGATATTAATATACTAGACGCTTTAACTTTAAATATAAAAACCCATGGTTATAATTATGCGCCTGGTTCTGAGCTTATATGCTTATCTTACAGAATTTACTATAAATTGTTATCTACTCTGAATCCTAGATGTAAATTATATGATACATCTGATCAAACTATTTTGGTAGAAACTAATTTTGCCAAATCTAAGGTCACCACTAGAAGACCTATCAAGTGGGACGAAATTGATTTTCCTAATACATGGACTCTAGACTCGGTAATATTCCCTTAGTCAAATTGCGAATAATTTAACAAATAATGATTTTTCGCATGTTACTCAAACTCCGGATGGTAGGATTTATATTCAATTTAATGATAAGTCTACTGTTTATAACAGACATTCATTCTCTAGTCAGCGCTTATTACCTGTTGTTCATCATATTTCACCTATAGAACCATCATATGGTCCAGTTAGAAATCGTGCAGCATCTCTGCATACTATTGACTCTAGACCAATTGATATGGTTAAAATTAATCCTCAGACTAATATAGTGCAGGATAAAGATAATGTATCTGATAAAGATATCCCTTCGGCCTCTGAAATGAGCTTTGATTTAAATGATACTTAATGATTCCTCACCAAATTGATTTTAGTCCAGGATCCCTGGCAAGAAAACATATTCAAAAAGAATTTTTTAGTGAAAAATGGAATCAGTTTAAAACTTGGTTTTTTGAGACTTATAGTCAAAGTGATCTTAATAATATTTCGCAAGAATTTATGAAACTTGTGCTTTGCATAATGAAATTATGTATTTTGTTCCTTGGTTTATAACCACTTATTTGCCATTATATATTAATGTCTTAGAACGATCTTATAAAGATAGTAGCGGTAATATTATAAATACGATTTATCCGCCTCAAACCCCTTTTGTTTTACCCAATAATACGGGACTTACTTTTTCTGCTTTTCAGAAATTTATTGATCATAATATAGCTCAAGTAAGTATTTCTAAAATAAATAATTTAATTTCTCAAAATAATTATTTGAGTCTATATGTTAAAGTTTTGAGTGAACATATTAGTTCTCTTGATAAAAAAACTTGATGAGTTAACTGTTTTGATAAAAAATATGAGTACTTCTTCAAAACCTTCCGATATGGCTTCTACTAGTAAAGAAGGTCAAACTGTTATTACTCATGTTCAAAGACCCCCTGAGATTCGGAATTTTAAATTTAAATCGATTAATGATTTGGAAGAACTTCTTGAAAGAAAGTTTTCGGGTTTAAGTAACAAACTCATTGATTTATCAAATGATTTTGCTGATAAATTGGAAGAAAATTTTAATTTAAAAGAACAAACTTCTTTCGAAGTTAATAAACTTAGAGGAATGGCTAAACCAACAAAGTTTAAACACGCTGATAAGCCTCGAATGTAGACGTATTATTATCCACGTCCGACCCCTCAAGATGTTTTGATTGAAGAACGTGACTGGAATCAGACCAATACGTCTTATAGTGGTTTCGATATTTATGAATGGAATCTTGATGGATTGACTGAACGTCAATTAACTATTCTTGTACATCGGATGCTGATGTATTCCACTATTTGCAAAAGTACTAAGAATACTGATCGCAATATTTGCAAAATGATAATTGCTGGTTTCACTGGGCAACTTCGTGGCTGGTGGGACAATTTTCTATCTACTGAACAAAAGGCTTCTGTTATTAATGCAATAGCAGTCGATGAAGGTATTGATAATCTAGGCATGACTCTAGTAAAAAATAGAGAAGATGCTGTTTATATTTTAGTTCTTACTATTTTAGAACACTTCAACGGTAGATTTACCAGTCAACATGAGACAGTTCGTACTCTACTGAATGGTCTAAGATGCAGGACCTTGACAGAGTTCAGATGCTATAAAGATACTTTTATGAGTCGAGTCATGGAATTGCCTGAAAATAGGCTTGACCATTGGAAGGCCAAATTTATAGATAGCCTGCCTCCTTTATTTGCAGAAAGGGTTAGAAAAATCCTTAGAGGATCCTTTGGAGAAATCCAATATGCTAATTATACTTATGGCAAGCTGATAGGCGTTTGCACCCAGGAAGGGTTAAACCTTTGTAATGAGTTAAAATTGTCCAGACAGCTTAAGATAGATAAGCTTAAAGAAAGATCCCAATTAGGAGATTTCTGTACTCAATTTGGTATGCCTGGACCGCCTTCTGCTTCTAAGCACAAAGTATCCAACCCTGATAAATCTTATAGGAAAAAGAAATATAGAACTCAAGAATACCGTGATAGCA